>PVKN010002170.1:7353-44630 GCA_004027915.1 Capromys pilorides | reverse complement strand
TGGAGACCCCTTGCCCAGGACTGATGACATAAACATAAGGTTATGTAAATGAAGACAGATGCCACTTTTTAAAAAAGGTGGCTGATTTCGGTAGAAGACTGATCCCTGGGTCTTCATGCAGAGCAACATCTGCAGCCTATTTCATTTATTCATTTAAATATTCACACTCAGATGGCATCTCACTAAGTTGCCTAGTGCTCCTGGCTGGACTTGAACTTGAGATCTTCCACCTCAGCCTCCCCAGGTGCCAGGTCAGGTGCAGGCACCACCACTCCCAGCCCCCATTTCCCTCTGCCAACTCACAAACTCCCTGACACCATTTGCATTTTCTGTCTGCTTCTGAGTAAGTAGTGAGGGACGTGGCATTCTGTACCACAGGTCCCAACTGCGTGAGAGAGGAGTGAAGTGGGGTGAGCTAGCAGATCTCTTCAGGGTGAGGTGAGCGTAGGATGTCCAGGGGCAGAAACAGAGCAGTGGACCCCAGTCCTGTCCTGCCTGTGCACACTGACCTTGCCATCCCAAGATGCAAAGTTCAGAGCAGGGTCTACGGTGGACACGCACGTTGGAGAGGGGAGTTCCAGACATGCCTAAAAGAGTGCAGTCGGGTGAGCTTAGGGAAGAACAGAGCAGCATGGAGGAGCACACTGGGGCAGCGGAGGTGCCCGGCTTGTGAAGCAGGGGTAGGGTTGCTAAGTGACCTCTAAGACAAAGGGTATGAAATGCAGAGGAAATGAGAAGGACTGCACTGAAGTGAGGAGTTGAGGGAGTCCGGCGCTCTGTCTCTGCCAGCCGCATCTGCAGCTGTGCTGCCCCCGGTGTGTCTGAGGGGACTCATGCCCTGCGGTGTCCAGGCAGGCATGCCCTCTTCATGAGCACCAGGCCCTTGGGCTGCCAGGCCAGAGATGGGCTGGAGGGGCCACGCACAATCCCAATGCCCACCCTGCCTTATTTCTGCTCATTCATGTATTCCTATCTTTAAACAGGTGTTTCTGAAATAAGCTATGCACTGTCCCAGGAGGCTCACAACATAACATACTGGACACGTGAGGCTCTGCGCTCTCACCTGCCCGGAAGCACCTAGCAGAACCGAGCTGGCTGCTCCCTTGTCTCCTCGGGTCCCCTGATGCTTAAGGCCACCAGCAGCACAGGCTCAGACCCTGCCTGGACTCTCAGGGTACACTGTGGCAGACAGGCTGGCTGTGTGTCTGGCTCACTGGAGAAAGGCGGTCCTCTGCAGCCCACCCTTCTGGCAGGTGTTGGCTGCTGAGGCTTTAGAATAACCTCAGCCTCAGCGGCAGCCATTTCTGTGTTTCTCGATGGCCTCGGAGAATCACTGGTGTGGCACAGTCTCCTAGCTGTCACTCTCACATCTTCCTCTAGACACGAGCAAGCAGCTTTTTCTGAGCCAAGGAGACCAAAAAACACGCCGGGCTTCACTGCCATTTTACCATCAATACAAGAAGTCAACTCTGTGCTCGCGACTGAAGGAACTCTGCAGAAGTTTATTATCCTGGATACTAAGGGCTGCAAGTGGCCAGTGAAGGACACTCATAGCAGGCTTGGGCTGGGCAGCAGGGCTGTCGCTATGGACACTGCATAATGGGAGTCCCTGTGGACAGATCTGCGAATGTTTCGCAGCAGTGCCCTCTTGGTTGTTGGTGGCTGTGGAGCGTCTGACAGGTTGGCCCTCTCTATCCATGCACTGGGCACCTTTCCACCCTGCAGGTTGTGTAGCAACTCCTGAAAGCAGGGCACTGGCATCGGACTTCCAGAACAGTGCAATCAAGAGGGTTCCTGTAATTATGAGACATTAAATACTGAATTTGTGCGGCTGCTGGTGCCATGCAAGAGACACCACACTGCCCGTTATGTTTAGAGATGTGGCCCAGCCTCCTCCAGCCCGCTTTGCCTCTGTGTTGTATTGGCCCTGACTTCTGTGTCCCAGGCCTCCACCAGTGCCACCTGAATCTCCCCCCCTGTCAGCTACCATTCAGATCCGCCCTGGTCCCAGCAGCATGCTGGAAATACAAACAGCTACACTGGCTCCTAATTTGTCGTATGATCTTTTAAAAGAGTTTTGGGAGCCTGCTTATACACTCTAGTGTTTAACTCACCCAGTCTCAAGTTTAGAACGTTAACCTATTCAGGTAGTCATCTAGAGCTGCCAAAATTAGCAATGGATTTTAAATTCAAGGCAATAAAGCAATGAAAAACATACACCATAACGATTCCGTTCTAAGGACATTGACTACCTCAGGTGATGTTATTATTTCCTCATGTGGCTGTCAGAACATATATACTCCCCAATAAAGAAACGGAGATGGAGATGGACGGAAGGGTCTGATGCTTCCGAGCCCAGCTCTGGGCATCATTTCTAGGGCTGAATTGGTGACTGAGCTTTCCATATCCTGCCAAAAGGATGCCACTGAGGCTCAGTATGAGGAACCACCTAAGTGAAGGTCAAATCAAATACTGAAGACTTTTCTCTAACAAGGATTCAGTTAGCGGAAAGGTTTCACTTGCTTCTGGGTCTACTGTCCATAGCTTTGGTTTTCTACACTTCTTTGAGGGAAAGATAAATAACCCCAATGACAGCGATCTCACCACTGTTTTCACAAGTCTTGCTTAGTAACACCCCAACAGTCCAACTTTTGGGTCCTTGTTTTGCAATATTATTTTTTTTCCCCCGAATCTCATGCAACATTCAGCAGCTCTTTCCTATGAACGCAAGAGGTTCAGGAAGTCGTGGTTAGCCCACTTGTAGAGAAATCCCAGATCCTCAGCCCAGTGCTGGGTGGGCTCCCCCTGCCCCATCATGCACGGGGATGGGCTTGCTCTGTCACCCTGTAGGAGACACTGCCAGAGCGGGCATGTGAGGCCGCATGCTGCAGACAGCAGAAGCCTCTGACATTATTCACATTCATGAGAAGAAATCTATTTTCAAATATCACCAAGCCTCTTTCTTAAAGTATTTCACATCTAATGAAAAAAAAAAAAAAAAACAAACAAACAACTGTAGCAGAGCGAGCCTGGCCTTGGCATAGACACAACAAACTCAGACTTCTACACTCGACTTGTGGGAGTGGATGCCGCTGCCAGCCACGGCTGCTACGCGTGCGCACACTGAGTTCTGTAGCAAACTGATGGGCTCCATGTGGCAGAAATGCTTTTGGATTTTTGCACGTATATTTGAAATTTATCCCAGCATTATGCAAAATAACAGAGAAGAAAAGACCAAAATTTAATGTGTGTGTGTGTGTATGTGTGTGTGTGTGTGTATATATATATATATATATATATATATATACACACACATATATATATATATATATATATATGTATATATATATTTCAAAACCAGGTAAATGGCGAAAGTAGGGCATTAGTGAAGCAAAGTAAGACAACAAATAAAAAAGAAGTGTTCACCATACTTTAAGTTTGGAAAAACGTTAGCATACAGCTAAGTTCTTAAATCTGACTTTCTCTCCTGTCAGTGTTTCTCAGTGTGCGTGCAGCATCCGTGAGTGACACAGACTAGCAGCTTTGCTGTGTGCTCCGATTCTTACACCTCATTACAGGCACACGGAACGTACAAAAGAGCAACCCTGACAAGTGGCTGCTTGGCCTGAAGACACAGAAGGGTGGCGCTCAGTTTAAGGTGCCACACCTTCTGGGCGTGACCTGCCAGGCAGCTTGCTTGTGGTCCCAAGGGCTGTGTCCGCCCACAGTGTGGGTAACATCTCCCCAGTGCAGGGGTCTGAGCACGGGCTGCAGGACCGCGCTGCTCTGCATGCTCCTAAATACTCTTTCCAAGAGGATTGTCAACTTATTATTCATGTCCCTACTGTTGCGGTCTGTCATGCTCTATTAGGGAAGCACAGGAAAATATGAAAATTATCTCAAAATATGTTACAAAACTTTTGAATTTTTAAACATGGACTCTATCTGAAGAAATTGTTTCTCTTTTGGGAGAGATCTGTTTCTATAAATATTGGACTCTTTTGTGTGCTAGGTAGTGTAAAGAATGGCACGGAAGCTGCCCTGCCACCACCCTGTTTCTTCATGATCCTCGGTGGGCTCTTCTGTGGCTATCATGATATCACCAGCGCAGGGAGCAGCGTTGTAGCTGACTACAGCCCAGGGTCACGGCTATGGAGCTGATTCCCTTGTCCAAGCCGAGCCATCGGCCATGGTGGGGACATGGCAGCTCCCTCCAAGAAAGCACCCTGACCTTTGCACACTCAACAGCTTGTCCTCGTGCATCTGTGCACACGCACGCTCCTGCTGCTTCTAGTTAGCTGTGAGTCCAGAAAGTATTCTTTCAGAAAGTATCTTTTCATGTTATAAACATCACAGATACTTTTAAACTGCAAATGAAATATGCTTTGATTATTTCCATTTCTCTTCTCCGGCAAGTGATAACTGAAATAAATAGAATCAAGTGTATAGTTTTCAAAATCAGGGCATTTAAACATTTGTTTTTATTTTTGCTTGGGCCAGGATATTCAAAACATTTTGTGCAAATGACAGAAATAAACGTTCTTTCTGATGTATTTGGTGCATGATCTTGCTAGGCAGCCCTGACTTGTAGTGATGCTTTTGTCTCAGTCTACCCAATGCTGGGTTTACAGGCATGCACCACCACACCTGGATGTAGTGGCCAGCTCAGCATGCCCAGGGCCGAGGCTGAGGTGCCTTGTTGTACCAGAGATCAAACCTCGGTCTCCGTGCTTGCATAAGCAAGCACTTATTCCACTGACCTTTCTTGCTGGCCCTATAAAATAAATTGAGGTTATTAACACATTTGCACATTGAGATGCACAGATGAGGTGCAGAAACATGGAAGTGCTAGGGGCTGTGCCTCACTTTTTAACCACTAACTGCTAACTTTTCTCAAAATATTTACATTCTGGCCTCCACGAGGCCAGAGTAGTGATACGTGCATTTCTTTCAGTAGCGTTAATATCTGTGGCTCATGGAAAGGTATCCAGGAATTACATGGTGAAAACACTAAGCTTCTTTAAAATGAGGCGGGTCATTGACATGCAGCCAGTGGACCACCCAAGCTTACCAGCGAAAAGGCAGCTGCCATGGGATGATGTATTTTATTAGAGGCAAATATAAAATATTCTGATGTCACACAAATTTGCTAATTGAATATATCAGATTTTTTGCTTTGCAGTGGAGTTATCTTGATTAGATTATGCAACTCCTAAACAGTATTTGTTTAAAACTCAAGATTTAATCTATTTTAAAAGTTGACATTTCATTTCTCTGAAACATTTATAATGAAATGTACACTTGAAGCTATTTTAAATCTTATTTAACTAATACATGAATTTTCACTGAAGTTCTTATCTCAAACTGTGAAACACAATTCACTGATTTGAAAGCTACTCTGCGTGGGACTCTGGGGTCCACAGGACAATGTAACCACCTCCTGCCAAAATGGGAGCTTGTGAAAGAGCTGCCGATCCTGTGGCTGAGGCCCGGATAACACACGGATGGACACCACGACATTCTGTTAGTGGGCAGGAACCAGACTGAAACTAACCAACGGCTATGAATTTTTGGTGAAATAATTTCTGGTTTCCCGACAGAGTATGATCTTGCTCTTGGGGTAGGACCCACTCTGAATGTCCCCAGAAGTTTTGTGGAGCAGCCCCCAGGCCCCTTCTCCTGGGGCAGTGACCGCCTGCCTCTTGGCTCCTGGGGCAGTGACCGCCCACTGGCTGGGCCCCTGGCACCTTACTTAAATCGCCAGGCACATTCTGCACTCACAGCAGTACCCGCGTCACAGGGTGCTGGCCAGGATGAGGTGCAGAAGCCCGGAGGTGCTAGGGACCACAGGGGCACGAGACAGCTGTGGCTGTGGGGCATGGGTGCAGGGCCTGTGGCGTGGGGAACAGGGGAGGCCTCTTCCCTGTGCCTCACTCTTCTGAGCCTCTCCCTCCAATAGCCGCTGGCCACCAAAGCCAGGAGCCTCTATTGGGACTTCCCAAAACTTCCCTGACAAGGCAGCAAGCTGCGACAGCGCCGAGGTGAACCAGCGCTGGCCCTAACCCGCTGCTTGCTATGTCCCGGATGTGTGTGCGCACGTTCCGCCCACGTGTCTTCTTTGGCAGTCACCATCAGAGCTGAGCGCGTGCATGGGACATGAGGCCACCACAGGGACCATCTTCGGCCTGGGATGAGGGGCCACCCCTGCTCACAGCCAGGCTTGTGCACAAAAGGGACAGGGCCTTCAAGAACTGTGCCAAGCACTGGTGACAGCCCCAGGGTCTGTGCCCTCAGCTCTGCAGAAAGCTCCCTTTTCGCAGCTCAGCAGCCTGCCTGAGACAGCCGTTCTCCCCTCCCGCGCTGCCTCTCATCTGCAGGTGAAGCCCCTGCACCCCACCCTCACCCCCACCCACGCCATGCAAAGAATGATGGGAAGGGGTTCTGGGCCACAGTGGGCAGAAGGCCTGGAGCGCTCAGCCTCGAATCCGGGAGCATTGGCAGCGTTTCTGAGAGAGCAGAGCAGTGCACGCTAGACCCTGTTCTTCACCGTCTTCCCTACGAAGAGTGGGTGTCCCAGCTCACGAGGCCCCCATGCGGCACGCCTGCCCCCAGTCACTCCACCTCCTGCAACCCCTCCCAGGAGCCCTGCCAGGACCACACTATTCTCCACGTGATTCCTGCAGGAGATCCAACGCCTCGCACCCCTCGCCTTGCTGCTTATTTATCAATACCATCATGTTACCAAGAGCTTCATGGAGAACCAGACATGGAATTTTATCTTCCCCGATGAGACAGGGAGTGATTTCCAGAGCGTCTGGGTACAGCGGCTTTCAGGGGCCAACCAGAAATGTGCCTTTGGTGTTTGAGGTAAAAGCTAAACTGGAGGCGGCTTTTCAGTTGCTCATCGGGATCTACTCATAATCCCTATAAAGCTTGACTATAAAGCGTATTCGTGAAAACAGAGGCATGTGGGCACTGCGCCCGTGCTGCTGGGCCTGCTGCTCCCGGAGCCCGGCAGTGGTGGCCCTGGGTCCGAGGAGGCCGCAGCACTGAGAGAGCCAGGGGAAGGGCCGAGAGCAGAGTGCAGACACACTGCAGCGCTGACCGCCCTGGATCTGAAAGTGCGTGGGAGACGGCCGAGCTAAAGGCCATGGCTCCAACCAACTCCATGCAAAGGTCGAGGAAGAAGGGAGAAGAAAAGAAGCCATGAGCGAGGAGCCACTGCACCCCAGCCACTCATTTGCAAACTGCTTCTGTGACTTTATGCAAAAGGATGTTGAGTGTATCATTGTGTTGCATCATTTCAATGCCACTTATTATTCCATATTATTTAAATAAAACAATATGATGTTTCCATTAGTGAGTAACTGCACTCTTATACAAAACATTGTTTTCTCCATCAGCAGTTAAAATAGAAAATATATGACAAAGAATGGGGGAGATATATTCAGTATGCATTGATGGCACTCTGTACTGTACATGTGAAGTGCTTTGTCTGAAACTGCTAAGAACCTAGTGAGAAAACAAATTAACTATCAAATAATAACTTTATAGAAATGAATTTAAATAAGCCATAATTTTTATTTGTTACTACTTTATACAATTACGACTTTAAATATGGTTTTTAAAATAATTTTAAGGTTACCTTTTAAGATTGCTTTCACTTAGCCAAACAAACCCAGGTTTTTTCCCCCCCTATAATCAGTGCCTCCTTAACTTCTAACTTATAAGCTCTGGTTGCAAAGGCAGTGAGCCCGGCAGACTCGTTCCCAGGTTCTGCACGTATTGCGAGTGAGAAACACATTGGGAAACGTGTTTTGTGTTTCAGCTCCCTGGCACTGGGATTACAGGCATGCAGCACCACGCTGATACTCGGCTGCCAGCTCAGTGTGCCCAGGGGCAGGGCCAGCATGGCATGTGTGCCTGGGATGGAACCCAACCCCGGAGCTTGCCTAAGCAGGCGCTTAGTCCACTGAGCTACTTCATCAGTCCTGGAAATGCGCTTCTGTTTGAAGGATTGTGTCAGCTTCTCCCAGGCCTAGCAGAGTGGCTGCCTCATAGCTAATAAACAATCCTTAGACAAAATCAGAAGCACCACGTCATGAGCTCACACAGCGGATCATCAGAAAGCTGTCTTCAGAGGTCAGAACCAGATGGATGGTCGGGGTGCACACAGTGACACTTCTACACTGCGGGGTCCCAACCCCACCCAGAGCCCCAAAGTCAGTGTGACTGTGTGCATCTACTGTCCCTAGAGTACTTCTACTGAGTCGTGGAATTTTCTGACAGCTCTGAGGTAGCTCCTCTCACACGCATCCTGTAACGTGAATGATAGTGGGTCAGAAAGGCTGAAGTCTGTTGCGGAGGTTTTGCGCTGCGTGCACGGCCCCTGTGAGTATCGCCCAGGACTAGTTCCCCACGCTCCAGAGCGAGCAACGGAACCCTGCCCCGGAGTGCTGTGCCCTCCCCTGGTCTGCTGCCTGCCAAAGCCTCAAGCAGCACCTTTTTGGCTGAGAGACGTGCAGACATTCCGGTGGTGCGCACTGCCAGAGAGGGTAGCACACACGGGGCAGCCAGCTCCCTGCGCGCCACAGCTTGTGAATTCTGAGCTCACTTTGCATTTCATACTTCGCCATTATTTATGATATTGCAATTAGCATCGTTTTTCATATGGCATTGTTAAACAACTCAGACTAATTGATTTGGACAGTTTTCAGGATGAAATGTGAGGGAAAGGGTGACATGCAATTTTAGGACTCTTGCAAAATCACTCTGTAATAAAAATAGCTTCCAGAATGGGAAATTGTGTGTTTCATCGGCTCTTTTTTGTGACTTCCATACCTCACTTAAAACCTCTCATTTGATAAAAATGGTGCCTCGGTTTTGTGTCTGTTGAAATGTGTTAGCTGGTCAACTTATTTATGCATCATATGTTTGATTACATATTGTGAAAGAAAGCTATGCATAGGGTTACCGAAATGTTTAGTGGATGCTAGTTTTAAAATATCATTACAGTAGGAGACACACTGACATCCATTCTTGAAATATTCCATGTTGTCCTTCCTGCCACTGTCTGGAATAGACCCCGCAGTTCTCTGCCTGGGTGTGTCTCTCGGAGGAATGACCCCAAGCACGGTGACGGCCACGGCTGCGCACCGGCTTGCTCCCAGAAGGGCAGGCTCACAACGCACTGCGCCCCGTCGACCTTCGTGCGCACGCCGCCGCCCTGCAGATGCGTCCTCTTCACGAAGTCAAGATGCCCAGGGAAGGCAGAGTCCTTGATCGATGCAGGACATCCGGGCAGCCTCGCGAGAACAAGGCCAGAGGCTCCAGAAAGCAGACTTCCAGAATGGATTCAGAAAATGGCAAAAAGATGGCATAGCTGTGCTGGCAGGGAGGGGGCACTCCGAAGCAGTTCCGGGGTCATGTGCCACACTGCAGTCACTTTGTAAAATGTCAGCATTCGCTTCCTCTTTGGTCATCCCTCATGTGTGAGTGAGCAGACCCATGCTTCCATGTCCTCTACTACGTGTGGTCTGCGGACGTCCTGGAGTCACTACTTAACATTGTCTTTGTAGGGGTGTGTGTGTGTGTGTGTGTGTGCACACGCGCGTGCCCTCTTATTGGGCTTCCAGCCAGCCAGGGTACCATGATAATGCCTGCCCCACCCACAGTGGGAGGGCTGCATGGGCCTCAGGGAGGCAGCGACCCAGCTGAACCCTGTGTCCTGCCCACCACAATTGAGTGCGGTGAGGCGTGGCCTGCCTGTCTTCCCACTGGGCAGGATCACCCACCGCATTGCCAAGCCAGGAGCTTCCGGGACAGTGGGACAAAGTCGCTTGGGCTCCTTCTGTCGCTCCTGCTGGGCTCCGGCTCTTCTGGAATGCACCTGCTTGCCATGGCCAGGCCAGAGCACAGAGCCCATGCAGGTATGGAAATGACAAGAATCTGTGAGCAAGCGTGGTTGGGTCGCAGGTCTCCCAGGCACGGAATCATGCGAAGCGGGATTCACGCCACAGACTCTGAGCTGCCTGCAGGGCGGCGGAGCTGCACAGAGTCCCGGCTACCTCTGACTGCAGGCCCTGCGCTTCCCACAGAGAGCACAACAGCTTTCTCCTCCTCCTCCTGCTCCTCTCCCTCCTCTTGCTCCCCCTCCTCCCCCACCTCCTGCTCCTCTTCACACTCTTCCTCCTCATTCTCTCCCTCCTCCTCCCTGCTCTTCCTCCTCCTCCGTCCCTCCTGCTCCCTCCTCTTCCTGCCCTCCTCCTCCTCTCCCTCTTCCTTCTCCTCCTGTTTTTCTTCCTCTTCTTATTCTCCTTCTCTCTTTTCTACTTTAAACTACAGTTTAAAAATAGTTCTCTTAGAGTCTTTTTTCTAATATTAGGAAGCAACAATGTAAAGTATATTGACTATATTTATAGTTATATAACCAGGACTAAGACATTAACACTGGAGTGGTATTCATAACCCTGCTTTTTTAAATCTTCAGAATCATTTATGTATGTATGTACATACATATGTATGTATGTATGTATGTATGTATGTATTTGGCACAGGGTCTCACTACACAGCTCAGACTCCTAGTGATCTTCTTGTCTCAGTCTCCCCAGTGCTGGGATTATAGGTGCTCACCACCACGCCCAGTTTCAGTGGCCAGCTGAGTGCCCAGGGTTTTGGGGTTGGCAAGGCATGCAGTATTGGGGATCAAACCTGGGTCCCTGTGCTTGCCTTGCAGGTGCTTAGACTGCTGATCTATCTCCAGAGCCCCATACCCTGCTTTATACACTCAAAGAAACTATGAATAAATAACAGAGGTTATTATAAAATGGATCATGGCCACACAGGTGAGCAATTTTAGGTGTGCAAGCTTCCAGGAAGATGACCCACAAAGGAATGTTCTGGCGCCAGCTGGACCACTGGATGGTCACGTGACTCCAGAATGCTCTCTTGTAGTTGCAGTGGCTGAGAGGTGCCCAGGCATCTGCAGTGCCTGTGCCACGAGCCCTGCACATCCACGGGCAATCCGCGCCTCTGAGGGGCCAAGCAGCGCCTTTCAGGGTAGGGCACTGAGCTAGGCCGCTGGCTGTGATGCCAACAAATGGCCTAACATTTACACAATGCCAGAGAAAACGTCCAGGTCATAACCAGGTGGTCCTGGGCACACATGTGTGAGAGGTGTGCAGACAGGTACAGCAGAGGGCACAACCAGCTTCCCTTCACCTTGTCTCTAAAGGAATCCTCTCTCTCCGCCTCTCCTCTCACCTCTCCCTCTGTCTCTCTCCATCTCCCTCTCCCTCTCCATTTCCCTCTCTTCCTTCTCTTCCCTCTCCCTCTCCCTCTCCTCTCCTGCTCCCTCTCTTTCTCCTTCTCCCTCACTCTCCCCTTGGAATATCTCATTACGAAAATCCTCAAACAAAAATTCCATGGCAAAAGCTTACCCAGCCTCTTCCATCCATGGTGCTCTTGTGACTGTGACACTGCGAACAGGCCAGGGGTGGTCCCCTGAGGCTGCTAACACCCTGCCGCCCAGCTGCCCAGCACAGCCTCCACAGCCCCAGACCCCCTTGAGGGCGATCCTGTCTCCTGCCCTCCTGGGTGTCCTTCAGGACCCACAGACACCCAAGCTCGAGACACTGTGGACATTGCACCCTGGAGGAAGCAGTCCCGGGTCTGCACTTGGCATTGGTGCTGCTTTAGGATTTTACATCTCCTCCAAATTCCTGTGGATGCTGCAGCCTCGACTCATGAAAAAACACCTTGAGGAAAACACGCAGGTGATTTTCTTCTATAACTTTGCAGTCTGCTGTTCTTAACATCACAGAATTGTATTACTCTCTGACGCTGGCACAAATTCTCGACTTAAATTTTATTTTCAAATTTAGCATTAAGGAAAATTTCCCACTCTTGAGAGAGATTTGGAAGCTTCTCTTTGCACTAAGGAAAGTGCTAAATTGCCAGCTTTCTCTTCTTGCCATAGATGCCCAGAAATTAAACATTAAATATTAATTTTTGCCTCTACCATTCTTTTAGTCTCCATTTATGCAAATGATCTTGCACTTCTTGACACTTGCTTTAACATTCCTCACAGAATGCTGTCTGTTTTAAGCAAGTCACTGGAAATGAATCCTCAATGCAGATTCTATGTGCATCTTTATTAAACTGGAAGAATTGTAAGCTCTCCCTACAACCCCCATGACCATGCCTCTGTGCTGCGACACCGGCCACAGGCCTGCCTTCTCCTGCCTTCGCCTGCCTTCACACGCTCCAGGAGAACCACGGCCTGGAACAAGGGCTAAGCATGGTGGCCCTGGGCCGAAACTTCCCTAAGGCCAGCTCCACGGATACAAACCAGCACCCACTACTGGAGACCTTCTACAAGGACAAAAGAGGACCAGCTGGCCCTGCATTATGAAGTCTTGTCCATGGAGAATCAGTGCTCTCTCTGTGTGTGTGTGTGTGTGTGTTGCTCCAGCTGCACCTGCAGGCCTGGGACCCAGGGACTGGGAGCCAGAGAGCTGGGGTCACTGCAGGGAGACCCTGCCCCCACATCTTGCCCCGACACTGCATGCTCTGCCCTCTGCCTCTTGGTGCTCTCTGTGCAGCATGCATGGAATCTTCCCATCTCCTGTATACAATATCCAGGCTTAACAGATCCACCCCGGCATGTCTCTCTCTACTCTCCTGCATGCAGCCCGCCTTCTGGCACAGGCACTACCTGAGAAGCCTGCAAATGCACTGCAGTTGACATATCTCAGTGTGCTCTAAAGATGCTCCTGAAGCAAATGCCTGTGGATTTGGCAAAAGGCTTAAAGAGCTCAGCTCCTCCAGGGTCGAGTACATGGCTGGAGGTGCATTTGGGCCGAGGACTTGGGATGAAAAGTGTGGCCACTGGCCAGAGTTCCTCACCCTCTCCGCACTGGTGCTGAAGCCCCCCCTGCGCAGCTGAGCTCTCCTCCTCAGGACAGGGTGCTTTGGTCCAGCATGTGAGGCTCTCCCCTGGTCCCTTCTGCTGTCCCACCAGCCTCAGTGCACGGAGGCCAATTAGGACCAGACCCCAGTGGGGAGCAGGCGTCCTCCCCTCCTGCCAGCCCCAGACTCCACTGCTCCTAACTAAACTGCCGCCTCATGGCAGTTATAAAATAAGAAAAATATAAAGAGGCTGCCTAAGCCCGGACCACGGAAAGTCCCCTCCAAGTATGCACAGTACCACTGGAGCAAAGCCCTGTCCACGTGCCTGACGCCCTCAGCCCGGCTGCCAAGCGACTGGAGAGTGCCGGCCTGACGATAGCACTGTCACACATCGGCAGGTGCACCAGTACCTTCATGATTTATAGCAAATCTTGGTCAGGAAACTTTGGATCTCAGCCGGGGAGATAGCTCAGTGGCATAAGCGGCTGCCTGGCAGGCGAAAGGTCTGGAGCTCACTCCCTGGTACACAGAGAGAGAGAGAGAGAGAGAGAGAGAGAGAGAGAGAGAGAGAGAGAGAGAGAGAGAGAGAGAGAGAGAGATGGACCTCTTCTTTCTGAGAGTGCAAGGTGGTCTGACCTGCACGTTAGCACTGGAGAAGAAGCCCGCGGAGGCTGAGTTTGTTTGCTTCTGTGGGTGTGGTAGGAGGATCAGTGATGGGTTCCAGAGGCATTGGAGAGGCCCAGGACGCTAAGTGGGTAAACAACAGGGGACGCGCATGTCTGCGTTTAACTTCGGGGCAAGGTAGTGCTGTCATCGGAACTCTGCGTCTCCCCAGAACTTGTCTGTTAAAGCCACAGCCCACTATGTAATTATTTTAAAAAGTGGGATCTCCAGGAGTAATGAGGGCTGGACAGATTAGAGGTCAAGGCCTCATAATGGGGTCATCATGGCCTGGGAGGACGAGACACCAGTGAGCCGACCCTCTGGAAAAGATGCCATCTTCCTTCTGGGAGCAAACGCCCAACGCGAGCAGTTCTGAGGAGGAGAGGTTTGTTCCGGCTCCAGCTTCAGAAGGGTCAGAGCACAGTCAGTCACCTCCAAGGTGGAAGTGGCCTGGTGCAGGCACAAGGAAGGGAGGCCAGCCGCCTGCATAATGGTGTCCGAGAACCCGAGAGCAAAGGGGGTGCCTGAGAGGAAAATGGACTCTCCCAGGACACACGCTCCAACATGGCGCCTCCTCCAGCAGGGCCTGCTGAGAAGCTCAGGCCCCTGCCAGCAAGGGCCGAAGCGCGAATGAGCACGGAGCTCCTCCACCAAGGGCCCCTGCAAACACTGAAGGCTGAGGGGACCCTCTCCGTGGGGCGCACAGGGCAGGGCACGGGGCACATAGGAGGAGCACTCCTGCCCAGCCTGGAATGACCCTCACCAGGAACCGGGCTTCCACCTCCAGCACTCTGCGCTGCCGGCCCCTCGGGCCCCAGCCCATAGCCATCTTCTAGGGAGCCCCGCTGGCTGCGACCATGCCGGGAACGTCCCAGCACCTGGGCACTGTGTGTGCTTCAGGAAAGGGCAAATAAACTCAGGAGCAGGAAGACATTTTCCCCAGGCCATTGCTTTGCACCCTGGGAGCAGGACCAAGGCCCGCACTGCCAGACTCTAATGTTAGAGATGCCCAGTGCACCCGACAGGCATCGAGCCCAGGTGCAGCCACGGTGCTGCTGTGGTTATTTAAGCAACAGGTTTTCCAAAATGACGTCACTTCTTCACTGAACTCTTTTCTGTCTCGGCAAGCCGTGAGTTATTTTTCCACTGTTGGCGCACGTGGGAGCTGAACCCTGAGGGGGCGTGTGAACTCCTGGTGCACCAGGGCTGATCCAAGCCTATTTTTGTCACATTATAATTAGTATGCACCTGGAAGGGGCAGCGGGCCGGTTCTAAGTCTCCTACTTGATCCAGGCAGGGAAGCCCGTGCTAGAGCTCACAGCGCTTTCCCTGCCTGCGGGTCAGGGAGCTTGCATCGTCTAACAGCCGCACGGTAGTATTTTGGGTCTAAAGTGACTCTGCCTCCCCTGCCTGTGCTTCATCACCACCATGATGAGCTGGGTGCTGCTTTCCTGTCTACCCGTGCGGCAGGCCCTTTTCTCTGTCAGCTAATTTGCTTCGGTTTGTGGTCCCCACATACTTTGCTCTTCCTGAATCTTCCAGTGCTAAGTCGCCTTGGCTGTCAGAGGATGGGGTGCTACCTCTCCCTTTCCTGCCTGCCAGGCTGAGGGGCTCGGGCGGCCAGCGTCCCCGTGCTCTTGGCTTCTTCTCCAGCGGAGCTGAGGGGCCCCTCTGGCAGTGGTGTGAAGCCTCACCCTGGGCAGAGTTGGGATGGCCTTCTCCAGCTTGTGCACCTGTGGGCAGCCCCAAACCAGCTGGGCTCCCTCTGAGGAAGGAGCACCCTAGGGGTCCTGCTTGTCATCCCATGAGGAATGGTCACAGTGCACCTACACTGTCCCCATCACTGCACCTGCACTGTGAGTTAGGCCAGGCTGATCTGCCAAGAGCCCATAGGACGGAAAAGCTGTGCAGCTCCGTGAGGGACGCTGCCAGGTCCTATAGGCCCAGAGAGCTCCTGCAGTGGGGACAAGGGTGGGAGCCCTACACTACCGTCACTGTGCTCCTGGCTGTGACTCGGGATGGTGTGAGCTTTGAGAAGTTATACCGCGGTCACTTCCCTTGTGTTGTACCTTGGTGATCTCCCATTGTCACTTCTCTTTGGTTGTAACAGCTCCCCAGGGGAAAGGAGAAAACTTGAAGTTCTTTCTACCATGTCATCAATAAACTCACCACAGAGAAACCCTGGGCTGACCTGCTGTGCTGTGTGGGGTTCAGGAGGGCACCCCAGAGTTGTGTTTTGGCGGGGCAGTAGGGGCCAGGATTTGCTTCCAAGGAGGCTTACAGCTGCATGTACGGCTTTGTTCCCTGCACACCTGCTAGAGTAACTGCACCTCAGCTCCAATCTGGAGAGCTCGGGCTTAAGCCTGGACTCAGCCCAGGAGCTGTGTGGTGCAGGCGCTGTGTGTGACCCCTTCCAGCACCTCCGTCTCCTCTGAGAAATGGGCATAATACTTGTGCAGTCACCAAGGACCAAGGCTGGCCAAATAAGGCCTCTAAACATACCTGACCTTTAAGGGTAATAAAAATACAGCTAAATCTGGCATTTCATTGTTTCAGTTACAGAATGAAAAACTATAATGTTAGAGGCTTAATTTGAACAAAAGGACCAAGATCTTTTTTTGCAGTGGCAAAAATGATTTCTTTGTCTAGAACTTGATGACTATATCATACAGACAAGTAAAGCATTGCATATATGTACTTGGACGTATGCATGTGTGTGTGGATATATCCACATGCGCACCAGGTTTGTGTGCACATGCCAACACAGATGTGTACTTGGGTGCATGAATGTGCGTGCACACATGTCCACATGTGCATCAGATTTGTGTGCACATGCCAATGCATATGTGTACTTGGGTGCATGCATGAACATGCACACATGTCCACATGTGCATCAGATTTGTGCGCACATGCCAATGCATATGTGTACTTGGGTACGTGTATGTGTGTGTACATGTGTTCACAAGTGCACCAGGTTTGTGTACACATGCCAATGCAGGTGCATCTCAAGCTGAGAGGAGACCCTGAATCCACTGCAACACATGTGGGCTCAGCCTTAATGACAGAGACTGGGATTCTGGCAAGACTGGAGGCCTCACGTGGGGAAAAAGCCCCTGATCTGCAGGAAATTCCACCCACGCTTTTCCCACGGTGGCCGTGTTCTTTGCTTCCGAGGCACTGCGGCTTTTGTGTCCCTCACATGTCCTTGCCCACGAAAGTTGCACTGCAAATCTCATGACTCTGGCGTGTGCTAGATGCCCACAGGGCTTGTCTGTCCCTGCTATAAGTTCAAGTCTGCTTTTGTGCTTTGGAGAACCCTGCCATCACATGGTAGACTGTCAGAGGAGAGCACGTGATGCTTACAGCAGGCATATCTGCTTCCTTTCTTTGGGGCTACATACAACAGTTCTCTTTTTAAAAGAAAATAAGCAAGCGCACACAGCCCTTATTGTCTAGGCTGATGCACGGTGCACACGTGTGTGTACATACGCGCTTTGCCACAGGACCGCTGCCCAGGGCCACTGTTACATGAGGCTTAGGCCACTACAGACAAGGCTTCTCCACTGTGCAGAAGGCGGCCTGCTCCTCCATCCATCTCAAGCGCTCCTGGCCCCTCATCTCCTCCAGGGATAAGATCACTTTCGCGCTGAGACCGGGCCCTGGCTCCTGCAACCATGGATAATTTGCCTTTCCCAAGTCCCCTTCCTGTCTGGAATCAAAGGTTTCAAGAGCCTTTTAACATAAATCAAATTTCTTTTATTCCGCTTTTTAGTCTGGTTTAGCGGGTTCTCTTGTATGGTGCTGAGCGGGGGTTAGCCAGACCCCGGCCCTGAGGGCATCGCAGTCCCGCTACGCTGTCATGGCACTTCCTCACTGGGCACCCCTGACCGCGGGCTCACACATGGGGAGCCTCAGGCTCACGGGGCGTCCTCCCTCCACTCAGGGATGCTGTGCAGCGAGCTCTCCCCCCCTTCTCCCATTATGGTGGGGGCTGCATGAGGACCAGGCCGGCTCGGCCTTCCTCCAGCTGCTCGAGTCTGCATTTGCCCGGTTCTCACCCATCTCCAAGGGTTCTATGGAGATTTTCTGTGGTGCTGTTCCCATGCAGATCCCGGAGCCCTCCGGGACACTGGGAAGATCTGCTTTAGGAGCTCGGGGGAGCACACAGGCGGGTACCCCTTGTACGCCCACCCCCAAGGAGCAGCCCGAGCCTGGCTCTCCAGGCTCCGCTCCAGGGCCTGGCACAGTCTTGGAGCAGTGCGCAACGGCTCTGGACACGGGCACTTGTTTCTAGTTTCCTGGTCTCCCCAGATCGCCTCGCTCACCCTAATTTTCCTGAAGACCTGCTTCATTATATCCAGCAACACCAGGTGCACAGCGGGCATTTTACCAAGGGGGGTCCTGATTGGGTTCCAGGAAGGGCCGTCCTCCAGTGTTAGTTCCACTGTGCTACCGAAGTGGCCACTTGCTCTCTAGCTCAGTGCGGGGACCTCTTGCGCTCTCCCACGCCTGTACATTGTTAGTTCCTGAAGTGCCCCGCCCTCTACCTGTCTACCTGCTCTCCAGTCCCAGAGACTTCTAGGGCTTCCCCTCCCCTGAGGCACACTTTTGGTTGATGGTGCCGAGAATTATTTCTCTCCTCTGAGCTCCGTCCATGCTGTGCATGGGTTCCTTGCACACCTCGCACAGAGAGGGAGAGCGGACTGACATCTCGGGGAGAGGAGGTTGGAATGGGGCCCAGAGTCTACCTGCCTGGTCAGAGCAGCCTCTGCACCTCCCCTTCTCCACACCCTCAGCAGCAGATGCTGCTTGTCCTCCAGCTGCAGAGAGATACCAAGAGGGCTTTATCTCTATCCTGCAGCTTTGAGTGGAAGGCTAAGGCAAGTGCTCCTGGATGTGCAGGAGGCTATCGAGACGCTGGATCTTTTCCTTTACCCCTCTCCCCTGCCCCACTAATGAGCCCCAGCACAGGGCTGGTCCAGTGGATTAAATTACAGTTTGTGAGCCGAAGGTTACAGGAGATTTCCCATCCGAAACTCACTGGACAACGTGACCTTTCTGCATCAGCCCTGTGATAGCCCCACAGGCCCCTGTAACTGTTCTACTTCTAAGTGAAAACTAACGCATTCATGTCAAATTCTCAGGTAGGATAATTACCAAAATGGCCTGTGCTTTTCAAGGAAATTTAGAATGCTCAGAATACTGAGTTACGGGCATAATGTTGCTGTGCCCAAGCGTCGGTGACACCTCCATCCTGTCCGGGGCACATCCGGCCCTCAGGCCTCCATGACCCTGGCATCGCCATAGCAGTGCTCTCAGGACTGTTCCAGATCCACCACTCACACCTGGTGTTTGACTGACGGAAAGTCCCAGGTAGCTGAGCACATGCTAAACTGTGAGTGAATAGGCTGAACAAGTGGATGCAGGCTGCCCTGCGCACCCACAGGTTCCATGTCCAGGAATTCAACCAACCACGGATCAAAATGCTCAGAATAAGACTGGGTCTCCACGCGCACAGTTTGTCCTGGTCACTGTTTCCTTAACAATATAGTAGGACGGTGATTTGTGCAGCATTTGCGCTGAAATGGGCGTTATAAAGAATTCCAAGAAGATCCAGAGGATGCGGCAGGATGTGCATGAGCTCTACACAAGAGGCGAGGCATTCTGCGCAGGACCAGAGCACCTGGGGCTTGCCATCTGCAGGGATCCCAGAATCACAGGCCTTGGACACCGAGGGACACTGTGTCCATGTCAGAGTGAACTCTACTATTTCACTTTCATTCTTTTTTTGTGTGTTTTTAATTTAATTTTATTACTTTTAATAAGAAATAACAGTGAGACAGTTTTAAAACACATTAGGAGGACAGTCACAATGATTAATACAATGCATATTGTCTTCATAGTTCAGAGTACAAGATGCAGACTTGATAACATTTCTAAACACTATTGGTACAAATATTTCTTCTCATTGAACTCAGGGAAAGTAGCTGTATGTATAGTCCAATCTTCCGTAATAGTAGTAGGTTATCAGCAGAACTGGCAATGTTGGAAGCTGTTGACTAGAGCCTGTTACAGCTCAGCATACTAATCTGGCTTTACTATTTATGCCTCATGGTCAGACTTTTCTGCTGGATGCTTAAGGCCAAGTTAAAGCAAGACCTATACAAACACGTAACTTTTGTATCTGACCAGGCCAGTCAAATCTCCTCAGAATTTACCCTGAAACCTTGTACAGCGTTTTGTAGAACTTTTGTCAGTGTCAGCCATCTGGATGGGTCACAGCCGTTGCTTGATCAGTTTGCTCTCTGTGAAAGCCTGAGAGAATGTCTTCCCTCTAGGTGACTCTCCTTAGGCACACTATATATTGCTAATAACTTTCCTCTCTGGCTCCATAATCTCACTGAACAGAAAATCTGAGACACCACTGAGTTATAGGATCTTACAGTACAGGTTCTTTTACATCCTGAGTGCTCACTGACCTGGAAAGGCTAGGGACAAAATATCGGCTATCCTTGCAGCCCTTCTTTTTCTCCAATTTTTGGGTCTGCAAACTTAAATTGTTAAACCTCCAGAAGAGAAGTTTAGTGATACTATTACTGTATAACACAGGTACTTGAGCTTAACATCACTGTCTTTTTGAATATTAAGTGCCTTAGACTTAACATGAAACTGATATTTTCCATCAATCATCGATATTCTAACAAATCCCTATAGAACATGATAAAACTTTTCATTCTTACATGAGATATGCTTTCATAGCACTCACAGCGGGGTAGTTTGGACCTGTGCAGCACCTAGATCTTCATTTGTGACCCCGAGTGGCATGCATGCAAGTGCAATTGGATATTGAAAGCTACTTACTATGTAATCAAATATATTGCCCCAAAATACATCTCAGCACTGAGGTTCTAATTTTGCTTTATGCTGGACATGGCAGTGCATGCCCATAGTCCCAGCAGTCTGGAGGCTGAGGCAGGGGGATCGTCACAAGTTCAAGGCCAGCCTGGGCTATATAGTGAGTTCAAGGCCAGCATACCTTACAAAGCAAGACCCTCTCTAACAAACAAACACCCAATAAATTTTTCCTTTAAAGTGATACGCCTTACTATATGTTTTGGTATAAATTCATAGTAAATTGAAAATAAAGGCTTTAAAAGACCAGAATAGAAGCAAAAATGTTTTTTAGAACTCAAATCTTATGAAGATTGCTTTCCAGGCATCAGACTTTAAAAGCTGATACAAGTGAAAAGCAATTTTACAGATGCGGCCCTTACTGTAAGAGATAACAGTGTGTTCCCAGACAAATTCTGCGCTCTCTACAGCACCATTTCTTAGAGCAGGAAAAGTATACTTTGTTACATGCACACTGCCCACAGCGGCCAGCACTGGGCTCCACCCTGCACCCTGCCTGTCCACTTCCCAGGCCTCCCAGTTGGGCTCTGTCTTGTCCACACTGGGATTTGGGCTTGGATGGCAAACCTGCCCACCCTGAGCCCTTGCCCCATGGTGCCAGTCTGTGTCTAGGGTGAGTCTGAGCCACACAGAGTCTAATCACAGAGAGAGAGACACTGAGGACTTGGGCCCTGGCCTCCGCTGGGCCCTTCTGCGCTGGCCCAGGAGTGTCACAGGCACAGAACTTCTGCTTGTTCCCAGCCAAAGAATCAGCCACCCAGGAGGAGGGGGCTGCTGTTTGGGAGGTGTCTCTCACAACCCCAAAGAGACTTTGATGTTGTCTATTCTCACATTTATAATTTATGGAATTAAAATCCTTTACAACATACAGTGCATGTTTACTGAGAACCACAACCGACCCCCAGGGTGGTGGCATTTTGATGTAGTAACCCCTGAAGGTGGGGCTGCTCTGGTTCCAGGCCAGTGGGCAGGGAAAGGGCCGGCTGAGCTTGCTTGCCACGGGCCTATCAAGCAAAAATGTCACACTGTTGGACAGGGATTGAATTGCACAAATTACTTTATTCTCCTAACCATTCTTCCATGAAATTGTGGAGGACTTTCAGAAGAAAAACACAAAAGAGATCCTCAGATCTTGAAGGGCAACTTTAAATGATGATATCAAAATGTAGACTAGGAATACCTTGACATGAAAACTGGGCAGTGTGGAGAATCTGTAAGTCATGGGTCCTCCTCTGGGATAGACTGGAACAGCAGTGCCCCACAGGTCCTGTATAAAGGCCTGCAACTTACCAGGAATGTTTATGTGTTACTTGTAGGACTTTTCTGTTGTTTTCTGGATGAAGGACCACACAGGAAAATAGAAGGTCACCGAGGTGGGTGTAGTGGTGCACACCTACGCCCAGCACTCTAGAGGCCAAGAGGAGGATCACTGTAAGTTCGAAGCCACGCTGAGCTACTCAGTGAGTTCAAGGTTGTCTGAGTGACACAGCAAGACCCTATCTCAATAAACACATACAGAGATGTGTATTTGGATTTTAGGAAAATAAAATCCAATTCCCAAAAGGAGAATTTATTTTTGTTGCCTATAAACTGAATAATCTACTAAAAATATATTTTTAAATAAGATGAGGTCAAGTGGTGGGCAGTCCCCAAGACTGATCACACTGTCAGCTGGCATCTTTATGACCATTCCAGTCCTGTACGCACCCCAATTTCAGAAGATCCAAAGAGTCCTTTATGAGAGTCTGTCCTAAACACACCTGGCTAGTGAGTGCTGTGTGTCTCTCACGAACAGTAGCTGGCCCACTGACAGGAGATGAACAGCAAGGCACAGGAGGGGACCACAAGGTAGGACTGCACCACAGGATGGTGCGGAACCAGGAGGTGCAGCAGCTGCAGAGGCCCTGTGACCACGGCACTGCCCCAGCCATGCACACCTGGCTTCTGTCTGAATCAGTTAAGAAAGGAGAGCTTGGTGGGCTGAAGTGCAGGGAGCAAGGCAGCTTGCCAACGCGCTCCTGTGACCTCCTGCCCTTGGTGGCCATGGAGTGTAGCTCTTGAACCTCTCTGAAACCAACTTTCCTCTGGCACCAACTTTGGGGAGCAGAGGTGGATGTGGCCCGTGTCTGCCTGGTATGTAGCCAACAGTAGATGCCATTATTCAAGGTGAATTTCATAAAAATACTTTGCACAGAATTTTTGGGGAAGTGCATTTTGAGTAAAAGACAGTTCAGGGCAAGGCTGTGCCAGCATGTTGTCTGTATTCTTGGTCCTCTAGGGCATGGGCACAGCGTTCAGGCTTAGGAGAAATGATGTACAAATTGCGTGTGCACACCTGTAGAATACATGCTTCTGGCTCTGTATGTTGCTCCCATAACACCGTTGCAGTGTATATGTTACACAGTGTGTGAACTACAACCATGCCACTCGATTCATCTTTGAAAAGATGCAAGGAACAAGCCCAGCTCCTCTGTGCATGGCCGTAGGTGCTGGTGTCACGTGCCGCCCACGTCCATGGACGGGGCCCTTACTGTCCCCAGTCATGCAGCAAGATGCTTTGCCTACACAGAGCAGCTCAAGGTCATAGGACAGAGAGATGCCGGACACAGACACAGGCTGTAGAGGCCACAGGAGCAGAACCAATGTCAGCGGAGTCCCTGGCCTGCCCCAGGCCACCAGGAAAGGCCTCCATGTGCAGCTGGAGCTCCTGTGAGACAGGCGAGCTCCCGCGCAAGCTGGCCCTGCTGGTCCCTGGTGTGCTAATTCTATTTCTGTCCTGAGCTCAGAGGGGGCTGGCTGGAGGGCAGGCACAGCCTGGGACAGTTTCCAAGTGAGTCTTCAAGCAAAACCGGCAGTTGTAGAGCTCTGGGGAGCAGGGGCTGATGCCCCTTCTCGGTGAGGTCAGACGAAAGGAGGCATGAATTCTGGGGTCTGTGCCTCCCTCTGTGCCTCTACAAACCTCCTCAATAGAAAACAGACCCCTGCTGCACTGCAGAGTCAGTCATCAATTAAGTGACCCGTTGGATAAGTACCGAGGGCATGACTGACCCTCAGGGTCCTCCGAAGCTCCCTCAGCAGCTCGGGCCTCTTACAAGTCTTGCTTTGGGTTCCCAGCCACTGACTAGGTTGATTTAAAAGTGAAATTGTGCTAGGTTGATGGGAACAGAGCACAGGACAGCTCCTTTTTGCCTTCTTGGCTCTATGGACTGCAATGGGACCCAGTCAGGGTGGTAGAGGGGGGCAGTGAGGCTGCAGAGAGAGAGAGAGAGAGAGAGAGAGAGAGAGAGAGAGAGAGAGAGAGAGAGAGAGAGAATGCTGTCGCCTTAGCAAGAGGGCTGGGCTCTCTCTGGCTGTGACGGGCCAGTTCAGTTCCGTGGGCCCAGCAGCACTCACGCGTTTCTCGTCGAGGATGGCTCTGGCACTTGCTGGCTCTGCCTGTTGGATGCCCACCATGCTCTCCAGCCCTGGTCCCTTCTGCCTTTTGAGAATTTTGTCAGCATCAAGTGCAGCAGATGTGTATCACGGCCCAGCTGCTGTGTGACAAGGAGACAGACTCACTGAAGGACACGATGGAAGAGGGCTCGGGAGGTGCAGGGCACCCGGGAGGCCAAGAGGGCTCAGCCAGCCGTGCCCGGGACGCCCTGACGACGCACCTGCTGCTCTTCCCTTCCTTCTGGGATGCATACTCTAAGGACCGCAACGGCTTGCTCCCTGGCTCCTGCCCAGGCAATGTAGTCTTAATCCCTCCCACTGCCACGTCTTCATTTAGACTTCCTAGTAGGTCACTACTGAAATAAAATTGATTTTCTTTCTTTTTGATAATTCCAGAGTTATAAGTTAGGGGCCGCACCATCAAATCACTTCAGGGAAATAGAAGGAGGCGCGGCTCCTTGGGCTGCCCTGTGCTTCCTTTCTCCTTCACTGCACACCTTGCTTGCCTCGGCTGCATGGTGAATAGGAGACTGCCGCTCTCCCTCGATCAGGAGAGCGCCGGGAAGCCAGCCTGCCCCGCGGTGAGTCCGCCCAGCTTAAGCCCTCGGTGCCTCTGCTGCGCACACAGGCAGGCAGGCAGGCTCTCATCGCGGCCTCTCACTTCATGCAAGATGGCTCCGGTGTGTGACATCAGGTGCTATATTTAGCCTGCGTCTGCCGTAACCCTGGCAACTCTCACACAACACAGCAGAATCATTAATTTCCCTCGGAATTTAATGACTATAAAGCTAATCCTATTATTATTTGTAACAATTTGCCAAGTAGCTTCTGAAAGTGTTCTCGCTTGTAGATTCTGTCTTTTAAAAGCAGCTTATTGGAAAATTACATGCGCGGTGCCCTCGGCCCCTTCCGGCCATCAAGCCTGACCCCGGCGCTCCAGCACAGCCTGCGCCGGAGGAGATGGTGCCCGCCCGGAGCTCCAGCGCATTTTCCTTGCAATTCCGGGATGGGTAAATCTGTTGAATATAGCAATTTGGGCCATTACACATTTCAAAGACTGTCACCAAAATTACGGCAAAATAACAGTTTTTAAGATAGGCCACATTACGTGCGCTTGTATAAATGGGAAAGGGTGCTTCCACCACCCTGCCCTGCATTGTAAATGTGCCCGCAGTACTCATGGCTGCGTGGGAGGGGCCCTCGTTCTTCTTTCACCTGCCACTGAAGAACAGCGGTAGTCCCAGAGAGCCACTGAAAAGCAATCCTAGGCGCTACTGTGGCTAGACATCTTTTGTCATTATGGTGAGTATCAAGTGTCACAAAAGTGAACACAAACACAGACAACAAAAGCTGCAACACCCCACCGTGGCCCTGTCTACTGATGCGGCACAGGGCTGCTGCGGGTCCTCGTCTCCCTGAGACGTTGAGCTGCACCTCCCATCTGGAGGAGGCTCTGGGTCCAGGCTGCCCTCTGCACCTGCACTGCGAATGCTTGGCCCCACCGAGGCAGGAGGACACAGCAAGGAGAGGCCCGGCCTGCCCTGTAACTCGGCTCCACCATTGCTCATTCTGGTCCAGCCCAGGGCCCTCGAGGGTGCTCAGGCGTGGGATAGGCAACGACAACAGCAGTGAGGTGCTGAGCAGAGAGCACAGCAGTGTACGTCAGAAGACTGCAGGAAGGAGTAGGGCCTGTAAGATCGAACAATGTCCCTGGGACCAAAGTCCCATGGAAACTTCCATCAGCTTCCCTGGACAATATCCTGCCTTGCGGAAGCCAGTCTTCCAGGCTGAGCCAGCCCCAGAGTCCTGGGAGCCACCTCCTGGTCACCCCATGGATGCCCTGTTCAGCACAACTGTCTGCTGCTGCTCTGCACCCTGGAGTTACTGCCCACTGGGCATTGCAGACAGAACACAGCCCATAGGGTTCCTGGTTCTGCCTCACATTTCTGTGTAAGTTGCCCATCGCAGCTCTTCAGGGAAATGTGTTGGGGAAGGCAGAGTGGAAGCACAGCAGGGGAACAGAGGTTAGGACACGAAGGGGGAGAGAAAACAGGAACAGGTCAGCAATAAGGAAAATAATGTCGCCTGGCTCCCGATGTGTGAAGGAAGCCGCGAACCTGTGCTCCTGCAGCAGGAGGCCCCACAGGCAGGAACAAACCACGCTCCCGCCCCAGTCTCGGGACTTTTTACTTGCCTGGCATCTCTAATTTTCACTTCAGACATTGCCTTGCCATCCACAGCCTGTTTTCCTCTTTCTTACATGAACTAAGTTTACTTGACAAGATCCATCAGTAGGATTTCAACAGCACTAACTCGTTTGCTTACGCTCTTCGAGTTCTCTCCCAGTCTGACCTGCCAGCAAAGCCAACAACCTCTATGAATTCACACCAACATGGCCTCCAAAGTCAGCCTTCTCGTCTCTGCACAGTCCTGACATTTACTTTCTATTTTTAGAATTTTATAAAATAAAGGAATGCCATTTAAAAGTTAGACTTCTGTTGGACCACCTCACTCTCTGATAAAGCTTGGTGGAGACTGGCATTTGGTAAACGTATAATGAATTAATCTTAATAATATACATTTTAATTTAGACTCTCTGTACGTACAAGAAATTCCACACTGTCATGAGACTGCTTGTGGAAGGACCAAGGCGGAATCCAGGTTGGCCTGTGACTCTCAGGGAGATGCAGTTCACAAATTACTGGAGGCTCACGACCAAGCTGGGCAAAAATCCCAGCAAATACTCCGGTGATCAGACTATCTAAAGTAAGCACACACATGCCAGCTGAAAAGGTGAATCAGTTAAAGCCAAGGCTCTGGAGACAGGTGCGTTATAGTTTCTTTTTCTAATTGGAATTTCACTCATCATAAAAACAGTAATAATAATACAATAATACTCAGAGAAGGAAGGGTCTTATCCATGGATCCACTCCCTCTGCTGAGCAGCTTTGGAAAATAAAACCTGACTCAATTTCTTTGTGTTTTACAGTGAGCGAATTTATTATGCAATCCTTGCCCTGAAATGGAAACTTGAACGTCAAGAAACATTTACAGCCAATCCTCATTTTCTCATCCACAGAAGTGTTTTCTCTGTGGCCTCTAGCTTGAGTATATTATCCCCAAATTCTTTCACAAGTGAAGATCCACAGTAGAAAACTAAAGCAATACAACAAGTAATTCATTAAAACAAATGTGCAACTTACAGCAAATGAGTTACTAGAGATGTAACTTAAGTCTTTAAACATCTGCCTCTGTAACTCTTGCACTGACGTTACGCCTGTGCCCAGCCGGGGCTTCCCTGGAGCCGACACTTCCAAAGCTCCATGGACAACGATGAGCAGCCCTGTACTATTAGGTCTGTGGCCCTGCACACTTGGAGCACACGCTGGCTGTGGGCCAACTGCACATGCCTAGTGGGTTTGTCTTTACATGAACTAGATTTGCCTTTGACACTCCAGGGCCATAGGCCCTTTTTCAGAGGGGCCCTGGACTGGAGGCCACAGACAAGGGGGAGCAGAAAGAGCACTGGAGATCTACAGCAGCCTCAGCCGGCAGGAATGAAAGCAACTTCACAGCCCAAGCCCACTTCACCGTGACCCTGACCCACTATTCCCTTGCCGCCACCTCTATGTGGCTTTAACCCTCCCGCTTCATGTTGGAAGGACTGCATTCCAATGCACTGGGAACTTCACCAGTATCAAACACCAGCACAAAGGCCAGCAGGAAATGTAGCATGAGTCACAGTTAAGGAAGTCCAGCCCCGGACCCCCACACTTCCAGCAGGACGTCGGTGAGAAACACTGCCCAAGCCCAGTGGGCACTGGAGCACACGTGGTCGCCCCGGCAGTCCCATCCCCTACTTACCATATGGATGGGGCTTCTGTCCCGCTGATCTCCAGGAAGTCGTACCCCTCCTCCAGCTGAAAGTCGGTGAAGACCAGCGCTATCGTGTCCCCAGGCTCAGCCAGGATGGTCCAGGTGCAGTCAGCATTGTTCTCGTACTCAGATGGGAAGTGCGGGCTGGAGATAGTGCTGCTGGTGCCCCGCAGGGTTCCTCCACATGCGCCTTCAGCTGCAGGGACAGAGAAGGACAGCAGTGAGTCTCAGGATGCTTCAGGAATGAAGGCGTTGTCAGCATGTCCCTATGGACCAGAATAAGCGTGTTCTAGATCCAAAATGGAGGTGATCAGGAGGCCCCTCTGAGTTTCTCATCCTTCAACACAAAGGCTCACAGAAGGTTAGAAGACCAACTGCATCATGGGCTGAAGGCTACTGCGGGAGCAAGGAGGTGTGGCTTTCTTGGGCTGGGTGAAGGGCAGATAAATTTGACCTTAGAAACTGAAGTTAGTACATTCAGAGGAAGATGAGGTAGACAAGACTAAATAAGACATGCTTACTGAGCACTAATTATGTCACCTATGAATGCAGATATTTGATTATGCAAAAATGTTTATAGTGATATTTTATAAGCATGAATATTTCTTCATATGTTCATGATTCGTAACATCCAATACACACTTCCTTAACATTAGCATTTTAATTTTTCCTCCTATTTCATTGTATTTTCCAAACTTAAGTTCTCTCTGTATAAGAAGAGTTGCAAAACAAAACAAGCTGTAACACTTGTATTACATAAAAAGATGAAATATCATCAAAGAGGGGACGCAGCAATTATCAGAATCCAGGGCTGCGGTGGAGGATCGGTTCAAGGCATTAAAATAAACACAGCTTCTGTGACGGCGCAACTCCTGTGCAATCCAACTTCTTAGCCTCTGAGTGCATCTTCTGGAGTTTTAGAAGGGGATATATTGATAAATGCTCATTTCAAATTCTTGCAAGCATGCTACACATTAAATTCCCTGTGACTTACAGGCCAGTGGAGGGGCACGTTTCCACCTAAAGCTGGCTGAAGTCCTCGTTAAGAGTCTAAAATAAGCAGCTAAGCCGCCATCTCCTGGAACGCATCCCAGTCAGCTTGCGGAGGCAACGTCAGAGCTGTCCACCCAGAATGCACAGTGTGGGCAGCATGCACCCGTGGTGGGGCTGACTGGCACGAGAGCACCCTATGATCTCACGGCATGGCCTGGGGTGGATTTCTGGGTCTCGCTGAGCGGCCCGGAACTCAAGACTCCACATCCGAGTCTGGGTTCTCAGAGTCTCAGAGCTCAGGTCAAGGAGCCCCTGCGCACTGGACGTGCAGACCCCGGGCATAGGTGCTCCGCAGAGGAGTGGGCGTGAGAGAAAGCTTTAAAACAGCTGAGAGGGTCATAGGAGTTGGTGAGACGAAAACAAAAATAACAGAAAATAAAAACAAAGTGGAAGCGAAGGACAAAGCTAGCTGACAGAAGAGGCACGGCTGTTTTCCCACCACGTTTATTTTCTTTGTTGATATTGTCACTCTAGTAAGCATCGTGGCTAGAAAGAGGCGGCTTCCTAGGTGGCCTGCGAGCTGGCACGGCTCTTGCGGCTTCTCACCTGCAAGGCCGCAGAGCACTTCTAAGGTAGGCTGGCTGGCTCTGTCTTTGAGTGTTAAACACTTAAAACGGATGCATGGACACATGCCACAGCACTCTCTCTCTTTTTTTTTTTTTTTTTTTTTTGTATTTTAGGGAAGGCTCCACAGTGTCTCGCTGCTAGGTCGGACTCATAGTGATCCACCTGTTTACAGCCTCCCAAGGGCTGGGATTACGGGTGCGCGTCACCACGCCCAGTCTCAGTTAGTGTCTCAGTGCACCCGAGGGGGGGGGGGCGTTGTGGGCAGGCCTGGGGATCGAACCTCTGCCTGCTTGCAGGCTCATTAATCCACTGAGCTATTTGTCCAGCCCCTCTTCTATGGTTTTCACTGAGTAATATGTTTTTAAATATAAATTAATCTGGTTCAGGTTTAGATGTCAGCACACCTACAGCATGTTGAGTTTTTAAACTGGGCAATGCAGTAAAGAGATTTTGCAGCATGTTTTACCTGGAAAGGCAAGTCAGTAAATTTTAATTAATTATTTATTCAATGGTTAATTTCAGAAGTCATATTTAGTTATCAATTTATCTTCAAGGATGTCTTCCAAAAATAATGTATTGCGTTTCTCTAAAATATCACTAACTAGGACCAGGGATATAGCTCAGTGGCGTAAGTGTCTGCCTGGCAAGCACAAGGTTCGGGGTTCCATCCCCAGTACCAAAAGAAAAATCGCTGACTAAAAATGTCAGCAGAGATCAGAAGTGGATGCCCATGTCCTCGAGACTCAGCATGCCCCGCCTAAAGAAGGCCTCCAGTGACAAAATCCCTGGAAGTCCTGAGCTGCGATCTGAGAAACAGCAGAACATCTTTCATAAACAAGTTGTACATAAATTAGAATGTTTTAAGTTAGGATGCAATGGGCGAACAAACACAACGGGAGACAAGGCATTGATCTTATGTAAGTAAGGGTGTTGTGGACCGCCACAATGGGGCAATGTAAAGTGAACCATTTTTCCACGGAATGTTGTTTGAAAACAAACACACAAAGGTAACATTTAAAAATGCAATGGAAAGGACATTTGCAGCATTCCAAGACAGGAATATTATTCACAATTATTTGAATTATATTTATAGGAATAAGATACAGTGAAGGAGCTTGAGCACCAATTGGAGAGAAATGTCAGAATTAAAAGAAACCTTGTGGCAAAGTTGCAACCTCTCTTTTTATCACAGACTTTCAAATTAAAACTATCGTGAAATATCACTTAAAGTCCGCTTATAAGCAAAAGTTTGAAAACGTACGCTAGCCAAGAGCAAACCTTGAGCTACTTTAGGTCCCTCATTCCCAATTGGATTTGTTTACCTTTAAATAACTAAATACTAGGGCCAGCGAGATAGCTCAGTGAACTAAAGCACCTGCTTAGGCAAGCACAGGCCAGTGCAGGGACCACGCTTCAATCCCCAGCACCGTACGCCACGCCAGCCCTGTCCCAGTCCCGCTGTACTGGTGCATGCGTGGTGCATGTATATTAATGAGAAACGGGGCAATTTGCTTATGACCAGAGGGAGAGTGACCATGTCGGAAGCTTTCGGCAGCTCCCAGGCTTCCCGGCTTCAACCTGTGGGGCCTGTTCAGGGTCCGCACTCTGAGCTGTGCCCCACCTGTGCACTCACTTGGTCATTCCAGAAATGTAGCAGAAAACTTTTGTAGTCATCCCAATTTCACAATTGTTAAAAGCAAATTTTCAGCTAGTTATTATTATTGTTGTTGTTGTATTTGGTTGTTACAGGGTCTCACTATGCAGCTCAGACTCATAGTGATCCTCCTGTTTTCAGGATGATCCCCAGCACTGGGATCACACGCATGTGCCAGTACACCTGGAATGAGGCAGGGTTGGTGTGGCATATGGTGCTGGGGATTGAAGTGTGGCTCCTGTGTTTGCCTACACTTGCCTAAGCAGTGCTTTAGTTAGCTGAGCTATCTCACTGGCCCCAGTTTTTAGTTAAAGGTAAACAAATCCAACTGGGAAGCCAAGAACACCATGAAGTAAAATAACGCAATCAGCTAAGTAATGTTAGAACTAATTAATACACACACTTGATTGCACAATGAAATGGGTGAGGTCTGTAAGTGAAGATTCAGGAGGGTGGCGAGACCCAGGTTCATGCATGAGCAAGGCAGAGTTGAAATTGAAGACGTGCAGAGGACAGAGAGCTTGAAGGGATCACAGTCTCGCGAGTGGTTCAGGACTCTGCTGTTTTTTAAATAAATAGTTTACTGAATAAAAACTTTGTCACATCAATGAACAAAAGTCATGAATATAAAAATAGAGGTGATTTTGGGGGAGATTTGGCTCAGAGTCAATGCTTCTTGTCTTCAATCCATGGGTAAAACAAGAGAGAATAAAGTAATGCCTACAGTTACACTTTGCAATCTGTGCACGTAGGTATGGATATCACAATATTTTATTTCCTTCAAATAAAACACAGAATGAGGTTAGGACCAACTCATGACTAGTTATCACAGATTATGTTATAATTTATGCCATTTACATCATCTAGATAACTGAAGCACACAATATTTTTCAGTTTTTCATCAGAGAACCCAAGAATGTTACTATTTTTCAGTTACTTTTTCCACTATTTTAAAAAATATCTCTTAGTATACTTAGGCTAGGAGCTACACATTTATAATCTTAGCTACTAAGGAGGCTGAGGAAGGAAAATAGTGATGTCTAAATTCAAGGCTATAATGGTAACTCGTTGAGACCCTATTGCAAAAAAAAAAAAAAAAAAAAAGTGTGAGAAGAAGGACTTGTTTCAGTGTGTTATGGTTTGCGTCTAGTTGTCCCTCTCCAAAGCCTCATGCAGTCATGACACGGGGACTTCTAGAGTTTGAGATTAACTCATGATCCACTGGGATTACGGGTGATCCAAGGATGGGATTATGGGTCTGAGTGCTGCTGGGACAATGGGTGTGGCCTGAGGCAGATACCCTGAGGCAGAGAGCCTGAATGTAATATGAGACACAGAGAAAGATTCCCTCTCTGTTGCCCTTGTTGGTTGGTTGCCATTGTTGTTGTTCTGATGCCATGCACTGCTGTCTTCTGCCATGAGCCCCTCAGCCTTGGAGCCAGCCGAGTACAGACTGAGACCTTCAGTAACTCTGAGCTAAATGAACCTTTCCTTCCTTCATTTTGGCTTTCCGGTATTTGTCCCAGCAACGAGAGAAAAGTAACCGAGCCACAGTGGTAGAGTGCTGGCTTGGCCTGGTGTGCAGCACCTCGGACAGCTCCCAGCCCAGTCCCTAGAAGACTTCTGCTACTTCCTCACATGCGTGACAGAGCACAGACGCATCAGGGCTGAGTCTGCCTCTCAGAGGAACGGGCTGGACCCGCAGAGAGGCGAGGGCCGCGCATGTGTGTACGCCTAACCGCTGCTCTATGTTCTGCCCTCTGCTTTCGCTCTGGCAATTCCCCGTTCTCAGAAGGCTGCCCACTCCAGATAAGCTGTTCCTGAAAACCTCACCATCTTCCCATCGCAAGTTATAGGAGCTTCCCTGGTGGCCATCTTAGAGATAACTTAGAGAATGGAAGAAATTTTTCTCAAATGATATATTTGATAAGGTTTTGATATCTAGGATATAATAGTTGCAATAATTCTATAAAATATGTTCGATAAAACACTATATCTGGTAATCTGAGCAGCAAATTTTCCAATAACAATGCATAATATAACAATCATTACTAATTTTCTATTCCTGTTTTGAAATTCTGGGCCATTTTTACTGTTTTATGTTGCTTTGTTTTTGTCTTTGTTCTTGCTTTTGCTTTTTTCCCTTTAAAATAAAATGGCAAAAAGATGATCAGATGAAAATGAGTGATACACTTAAATTTCTGAAAAAGAAGTCCAAAAATGGAAAACAGATACATGAAAAATACTTACGAGTAATCAGGGAAATTTAATTGAACCTACAGTGAATTGTCACTCCACTCCACCAAGAGTGGCTGTTGACAAGAACTAGAGGTGACAGCTGTTTGGAGAGTGGGGCCCTTGTGCACTGGGACAGAGTGCAGGTCAGTGCAACCATTACAGGATGTGTGGGGCTCCCCCAGAACAAAGAGCAGAGATGCCCCACGATCCCACAGCCCACTCACTGGACGCTAATGCAGTGGAGACGCAATGGACACGTCCACGGGGCACCCAACTCCTTGGCATGTGTGGCGCTGCTCCGCACAGTCAGAAATGGAGACAGCAGATGCTCAGCAGCAGATGAGCTGGGGAAGGAAACATGGCCAGTGTGCACCAGAGGAAGATACTCAGGAAACCATCGTCCGTGGTGACACGAATAGACTCATTATGTTAACATCACTGGAAACCATGCCTTGAAGTGCAAGAAGCCAGGCACAGGTTGTTGCATCTGCATGGCTTCACGCATGAGCAGAACCTAAAGAAGCGGATTTCACAGACCAGTGGCTGACAGGATACAGGGACGGGGGCGGAGCCGGGGAGAAGGTGGCTGGTAGGTGGCACAGAGAGGGCATCTGGGCTTGCACAGATGCTGAGTATAGACAATGACATGTACGCTGCAGAGGCTAGAAGGAAGGGTTTGCAGCGTTTTCACCACGGGAGTGGTCAGTGTTTGAGGAAACAGGTATGTTTAAACATTATATGTATATATTATACATTATATATACTGAGATATATATATATATATATAAAATATCTCATAGTATGCCTATATTATGTGTGGTTTTATATTTTGTGCATCAGTTTAAGAAGTGCACCTCACTGAAGGCCTAGGTCCTGGCTTCTCAGCATCAGCACCACTGACCCTTGTGTGGTGGCCATCATGGCTTTAATAGCAACATCTACGGTATCCCAGCCTCCGGCCCACAATCGCCAAGAACCCCCCAGGTGAGGCAGCTGCCGCGCATCTGGATGCTCTCCTCCCGCCTTCTCTGGAGACCGCCTCTTCCTAGCTGGACGGAGCCTCACAGCCGGGCGTGCGTCCCCCTGCACTGCACGTAGGAACATCCGGAGCCTTCGAGCGAGAGTTGGGAGAGCCCTGCTAAAATTCTGCAGTAGTCTTTCTTTGAGTAAAACTCAGCAATTATTCATTAAATCTGTAGCTTATTTAATTTACAAAAACAGAGTGATAATGTCTATGTTATTTTCCCTAAATTCATTCACATAAAGTCGCAACTTCAGGTCACAGAGTCGCTGAAGCGCTGTCTGAATATGGCTTCTGTTTCTGGCCTGGCTGTCCGGGTGCACACACGCCCCACGCTGAGCTGCCTGCCTGCCCCGAGCGTCCATTCCTCCTCTCTCTCCCCAGACCCACTGCCCCCTTGTTTGCCATTCAAGAAAATCCTGGTAAATGAACAATGAACTTAATAGTAAATAGCTACTAAGTTTTCAATATTAAACATTTCAGCTCTTTAGGAGGAGACAAAAATCAGTACAGTTGCAGCAGCTGTATGGAGACTGGCACATCTCTCACTATGATCTGCATGTTGATGAGGAATGAAGCTGTGGCAGAGTTTTCATAAGACAAATGACATTATCAAAAGTGAAAGTTCAGAAATGCTATAATGCAACTTCGCAGAGCAGGATAGATCTGTTATACAAAGACTGCCCAGAATGCAAAATATGCTACTAGATGATTCACAAACCCTTAATTTCCAATATCCATTTATAAATAAAACACTATGAACGATTACGTCGCTGGAATTTCAGTACGAGAGCTTCAGAGCTAGGGATCAGCAGCTGGCTTCACAGCCCTCCCCCAGACAGGCCCTTCTGCTACGTAGCCCGCCACACGTGTAGCCAAGCAAGGCAGGACCCAAGGGGCACGAACTCTACAAACTCTCTCTCTCTCTCGCAGTTACTGGGGCAGGTGACAAGCAAGACGGCACAACTCCAGGCTGACACCAAGCGACCCTACACACGTGTACCTTTGTGTCATCCCCCAGTGACATCTTCCTGGAAACACGACATACTAGGCAGTGAGCACACTGGGTCTGGAACCACAGCTCTCTGCAATCTACTCTGGAAGCTGGATGTTGGCAAAGGGGCCAGGGAGAAGAAGCAGGCCAGGCAGCGGGGGAAGAGCACATGGGGCTCTTTGCTGCCCACCCACCTGCTCCAGCTGCTGAGCAGCCCCTGCCCTGGCTCCCGAAGCACAAAACTCTGGGTGCACAGGGCAGCCCAGGCCATGCACAGGCCAGCGGCGTGAACTCTGCTGCCTCCCTCTGCCTCTGATCCCAGGTTCCTCCCCTTAGTCCCTGAAGTCGGCCCCTGGCCTTTCCTGACTCCCATGCTAGCCTCTGATCACCCCAGTCCTGCTCCCCCTGCTCTGAGTTCCTCCTTCTGTGGTCTCCGTGGACCTGGCATTATGTGGCACTTGTCTTTTTGTGCCTGGATTCATTCATTTAAGATAACATGCTTTAGGGTCATCCATGTTACCACAAACAGCTGCAGGATTTCCTTTCTGGTAGACTAATGCTCTCTTGTGAGTGTGTGGCACACAACTACACCACACCTGCCTCCCACACACACCTGCACAGCCACACCACACCTGCATCCACACACACACACACACACACACCTGCATGGCCACACCACACCTGCATCCATACACACACACACACACACACACACACAGCCCTGCATGGCTACATCACATTTGCATACACACACACACACACACACACACACGTTTATGGCTTGCTGGGCTTCAAAGGGAGGCATGGCAGCCAGGCTCCAATCTCTGTCAGCGCCTCGCTCCCCATCCCACGCATCTCTCTTCCCTTCTTCATTTTGCCACACTCCGTGCAGCCACTCTGCCTCTTGGGGCCATTGCCACACGTGCCCCTGTGCCTGGTCTTTGCAGCGCTTCCTCCCTGGGACAGTCTCCCCACTGTGTCCAGGTTCCTGCCCTGACCTCTGCCCACCAGCACCCATCACGGAGGGCATGGCTTGGCTGCTCAGCAGCCCTGCTGCAGGTTTTATGCTTTGCAAAGAGCAGGGTAAGTTAGTGGCGCTTCCTCTGCCCTTTCTCCCTCCCTCCCTCTCTCCTTTCCTCCCTTCTTTCTCTCTCTCTCTCCCTTCCCCCTTTTCTTTTCTCTCTTTATTTCTCTCCTCTCTCTCTCTCTCTCTCTCCTCTCCCTCTCCTTCTCTCTCCCTCCCTCCCTCTGGTCTTTTCCTCTTTCTCCCTTTCTTTCTCTCCCTCCTGCTGTCTTTCTGGACCACTGCTGACAGCCCCTTGCAGTGGTGAATGAGCCTTCACTGTTTTGCTCTTCTTGGGAGCCATCGAGACCCGGCACGTGTACTTCCTTGGCTGCGCTTGGCCGCAGAGTCTACTCCATCTCGGAACAAAGTCAGGGGAGCAAGTTAATTTCAGGTACGATCTATAAAAAGGAAGAGTGTCTAAGAACCAAGGGAAGACTTGCTGGAGTGATATTTCAGGGAAAAAAGAATCACCAAGAATGAAGTTTCTAACTGTAGCCGTCTCTAAGAGGATGGTGTTTACCTGTTTACTCTCTTGGCTTGTTTGTAAGAAATGGAAACAATAATACTAGGGAACTTTCTGGTTCAAATATTTTATAAACTCACCAGAGTAGAAGGAAAATTTTAGGTAATAATTTAAAAATAGAGAAAGCAAAACATTAATGAAAAATAATTATGTGCTTGGCATGCTGGTGCACCTCCTTCCAGCAGCCCAAGAAGCCAAGGTAGGAAATTTGAGCCAAGCTTGGGAAAATTTGTGTTTTAGAAAAATAGTTATTGTTCCATGAGAAGAAGAGGGAGAGAAGAGGGAGTGGGAGAGGAAGAGGGAGAGGGGGAGGGAGAGGAAGAGGAAGAGGCAGAGGGGGAGGGGGAGAAAGGGAAAAGAAGAGGGAGG
>PVKN010002169.1:0-44534 GCA_004027915.1 Capromys pilorides | reverse complement strand
AGATGGTTCAGTGATCTAAAGCGCCTGCTTAGGAGGGCTCAGGCAACTGCGGGGACTGCAGTTCGATCCCCGGCACCACATGCTGCGCCAGCGCCACCACCAGGGCAGGCTGAGCCAGCCACAAAATGAATAAATAAAGAAACAAACAAACACAACAAGCAAACAAATAAATAAATAAATAAAATTAAAAAAAAAAAAAAAAACTCAAAGTCAGTTCCTGGTTCTTTGTGATTAGCATAAATGAGTCACATTAATAAGTCTCAAAAAATGTTAGAAATGATTCTAAAGAAAATGATGACTAAATATAAACCATGAGAGTATTTTTAAATGCAACCAGGTTGAAAAGAATCCGTGGTAGGCCACCCTGAGCAAACCTCCTCTTTTGTCAAAGCTGTTACCAAGCAGCCAAGAAGGTGGGAGACTGGCAATTGGAGTCCTGGGAAAGAGGCAAAGAGTGCAGAGATTGAGGTGGAAAGTCACAGATCCGCTGAGGTTTTGCACAATTGATATCTGCCAGTTGTGAATGTCTTGCGATTGACATATAAGAACTGTCAGCGCTAAAAAGAGAGGAAGCTTAAGTACTGGTAGGAAAAGCTCACAGAAAAAGATGAACAATATCTCAAAGGAAAGTCTTATGAACTAGAATATACACATTTCCATGAGACACTTGGTTTAGCTCTTGGGTCGCAGGCAAGATCACCCGTGTCTACCTCAGCATGGGTGCTGCATCTCCGGCCACTGCTGTGTGCAGGCTCTGCATAGTATTTGCAGTGCACAGATCAGCCCATCCAGGCTCAACCTCAGCTCTACCGCTTCCCAGCTCTGTGCTCCTGGGCAAGTTGCAAGGTTTCTCTGGGCCCTGAGTAAGATGGTAATGGAACCTACCTAATAACACCCTGACGAGGTTCCACTCCACTCCTGCCTCAGCCATCTAGAATGACTCAATGCACAGCAGGAATTATACTCCAATGTTTGCTGCTGCAGCTTGTTAAAGATCAACCTGAAAGGCCATAGCAGATGTTTTTTAAAATATTAGGTTATATTACTGAGGTTTGTGATCCTGTGTTAATTTTCAAATACTTTTTAGAGATGTGTTGGTTTCATTGCTCCTCTCAGGTATTTCAACAAATGTACTATCTTCTGGTGCCACGGGTTAGAAGTCTGAAACAGGTCTCTTGGGGATAGAATTGAGGTATTGGTGGGATCTCCCTTTCCAGGACACTTGGGGGGCACTCCTTTCCTTTCCCTCTTCCAGCTTCTCTGCTGCCCACACTCCTTGGCACACCCCCAAGGTGCAGGCTTTCTCACAGTGCATCATTCCCACACTGGCTCCTTTACCTTGCTCTTCCACATGGTGAGAACTTTGGGAGCAACCTGCTTACTCTGTGTGAGCGATAAAACATGTTCATGGCTTCCAGGGGTCAGGGCAGAGACATTTTGGGGGGCTACTATTCTGCTACCACGGAGAGGAAGAACGTTCCACTCCCAGAATTTCAATGATCAGTTGAGGTAGAGCAAGTGAGAGAGAAACGTTTAGGAATACACACGTGGATGTGTGAGCTCCAGCCTAGCTTTAGTGATTAGCTAATTTTATGACTTTGATGAATTTTAATTCATTTGATCTCTCTGGACCTCTGTTGTAATAAAAATTGGTGTTATGTGACCTGCGACCTTATCTAATTAAAGATAAAAAGCTAAAGTTACAGCTTGCCATGCTAGGCATCTGAGATATTCCTCTGCAGATGACAGCTCTAAATTTAGGTTTGAAATGAGCGTAGTCATAACTGCCCTATTTGGCTTTGAAATTTCCTCCTTTCATCATGTTTGAAAAACACCCTTCAGCAAGTGTCTCAGTTACTTTTCTCTTGTCGCTGGGACAAAATACCCAACATCCACAATTAAGGAAGAACAAGTTTATTTAGCTTACAGTTACTGGAGGTTTCAGTCCATACTCAGCTGGCTCCAAGGCAGCTTTTGAGAGTGGAGAAGTCCTGAGAATGGTTTCTATAATCACAGCCCTCAGGAGATGGAGGCATGAGGGTCACCATGAATTTGAAGTCAGCCTGGATCTCATAGTTTAAAGCAGCCTGAATTATGTAGCAAGACCTCAGAGCTTCATTTGCTTGGGAGAGAGAGCCAGTGCCTCCATCTTCCTCCTCTCTGCCTGAGGCGGCCTCAATTGCAGACAATGACACCCAGTGCTACAGGGTCCAGAGGAAATGTTGAGGCACCGCCAAGTCCAGAATGACCAGCTCCACACCTGAGACACCGAAGGCTGGGGGAAGTGCACTGCCAGTTTAATGAATGGCACCACTCTGGCCCTGGCCCTCTGGTCTGCCCTGCTCCTCGAGCTATGGCATCTGTCCCATGACATACATGAGACTTTGGGAGAACAACTAGACACACACCATAACAGCAAGTGTCCAGGGATTGGGAAAGGCGAGGTGTTTCCGTAGCCCTACTGGGGAGCAGCTTTGGCCAGATGCGCCATGTGTGCTCCAGCCTGAGCCATTCTCTCTTGACCAGAATGGATTTCCTCTATACTGGCACTGAGGTACAGGTGTGCTGTTGTTATTGTTGCTTCTTGTAAGAGCCGGGGACCTGCTGTGTTGCCCAGGGTGGTCTCTAACTCGTAGGCTCAAGCTCTCTCCTACTCAGCCTCCCCAGGAGCTGAGACCACACCTGTATGCACATCTGCATACAGCTCTACAAGTTTTGTTTTGTTCTTTTTTTGGTTGGGGACTGGGGTTCAAACTCACCACCTTACATTTGCCAGGCAGGCACCTGTGCTATGGAGTTATCTCCCCTGCCCCTTGTTTTGTTTTTTAATGTAGGATTTTATTGCAGCTCAGATTTGAAAAACATTTGGAAGTTCTTTTTGATGATGAAGAGGAATAAGCCATTCTTCCCATGACTTCTGGAATACTTAAAGATGATTGTTCATTTCTTCTCTATGCATTTTATTGTTCAGTCTTTTTACCATATTTGTTGCAAAGTTGAGAGATGACTCTTGACACTTGGGGTAGGGTTGTTAACCAAAAAGGGGCATAAAAGAAGGAAGAAAAGCAATCAAAATCATCAGTTGACAAGCAAAGGACATCACTAGGGCTTATCCTTGTATTAAAGGTGTTGGTGAAGGGAATAAATATCCTTGTTTTCAAAGTTCATTTTTTGATGGATGTGATCCTTTTGTATATCTAAAATGTACCCATAAAATCTAAGTGGATAAAGAATGAAAGAGAGACAGAGAGAGATCTATTTTTAAGGAGCAGACATCCACCTGAGCTACCACAACAATATACAGCTAGCAAAATCAGTTTGGTAGCAGAAGAGTCTTGAAGTAATAAATAACTGAATATTTGAACTTTGGTTGTGCTGCTCCCTGGCTTCATGATCATGGGCAACCACTAGGCCTCTCTGTGCCTGCAGTCTTGGTGTGGAGCCACTGGAATTCAAGAGTAAACAGGGTCCACCCAAGAGTAATGAAGAAAATGAGGCAGCCTGGAGGACACATGTTAGGAAGGAGCTCTGTCAAGAAATGATGAGATTGGCACAGCAAGAATCCATCCAGAATCTTCCAGCAAGGAATCAGATGGCCCAGTTATTTGGCTTTTTTTTTAAGCTGCCCAGGAATGCCAGCAACTTAGCAAGTGGTGGTAGTCAGAGAAGATGGTTAATGTTGACGCCTGGGAAGAAATAAGTGAATAGCCATTGCATTTTTTTCTTTTTTACCTCCTAATCAAACTTTTTTCAAGTCTCTGTACAAAAAAAAAAAAAGCCCATTATCCATTTAGCTTCACTGAGCTTGATGCTGCCCGGCTGATTTCCAACCAGCTTCCCTTTCACACCAGTGACGTCTGCACCTTTCGGGACGACCTCACAAGTGATGAGATGGTGATTTGCAGCACAGAGCCATGGAGCTGATTCACCATGGCGGATAAAAAACAGCATGAACACCATTACCTGGGTGACAGACTACGACCATAAACCCTGCCTCTGTTTCTTGTGTGAAGCCACCCTTTCTTTAACCCTGGGGACAATAGCAATCGGATTTCAAGTGAGAAACAACATAGCTCTCAGTGCTTCAAAATCTAGGCTGCCCTGAGTTCTTTCAGATGTTTCTAGCTGGTGGTGCTGTTGCCTGCAGGAACTGTCACTTATAGGATCTTGGAAAGCAAGAGTGTGCTCTCCCTCCTCCCAGACAGGAACAACTGTGTCCTAGCCGCAGTGCCTTGGCTCCTGTCTCGCACCTCCTGGGTCTGGCCTGCCTCTCCTGAGCCAGTTTCAGCCTTTTCTCCTCTCATCCCCTTGGCTATCTATCACTGGGGGCCACATCTCAGAGTTCTGTGGTCCAGGAAGGATAGTTTGGGCTAAGAAAAGCCATTGTGCTTGAAAACTTCTGTCTTTATGGCACTATGATAAAGTTCTTACATAGAACTTCCTTGTCCTTGCTGAAAACATCAACCACTGTTAAGGAGCCAGAGGTTTAAAGAAGTCAGGGTGAGTGTGGAGGAGCACAGGGAATCGGCTTCACCATGGAAAATACGACCTTGAGGGCTGGGGATGTGGATCAGCGTTACAGCGCCTGCCTGGCAAGCGTGAGTTGCTGAATTCAATTCCTAGTACTAAAAAAAGAAAGAAAATATGACCTTGAAAAGATTTGAAGCCAGTGAACAGGAAACGCATGACACATAGCTACTCTTCATTGCCAAACCAAATAAATCTTCCCTACTGCCTTTTCTTTATCAGAGTGGTTCACTAGCAAAAGCTCTGGTAAGAAAACATGCTTTTTCTGAAGTTTGCCTTATGAAAAGCAATCCCTTCTCTTATTTAGGCCTGACTTTTTAGTGCAGAAATACTCAGGTGTGCTGCTATATGCCGAGTGCACATGCCCGGTAGCACGGTGAGTCTGTCTTAACTGATCTGGACGTGACTCTCAGCCTTCAGAGCCCCAAAATCTGTTTCTGTTTCTTCACTCTGTATAAGAACCCAGCAGAGGCTTGGCTTTTCTCTTCGCATTTGAAAACTTCTGGTTTAATTCAATTTGATAGCTCAGTCTCTTTTAACGTTGTATCAACTTTTTTTGATGTTGTATAAACGTTTATTTAATGTTGATTGATTGATCAGAATGCTAGAATAATACTTGGAATTTCATGACATTTTTACGTCATGAAGATTTAATTAGCCAGAAAATACTTTTTGCATCAAACTTTATTCATAGACTCATTTAAAAATACTTTGGTTAGCTTAAGTGGTTTTGTTTTGCTTTGTTTCTTATAAAGAGAAATACAACACACTGAACTTCATTTAGTTCTCTCCTTTTTTTAGTGTGCTCCTACCAGATGGAAGATTTCCTCGGGCACGAGAATTGTGACTGGGACACAGCACAGCTGGTGATTAGAGACCGCGATGAATGTGTACTGACCTTAGCATTTACTTTTGTAGCCATAACATTTTATTAAGTGGCTAGTATTGCATTTTAAAATGATTTTCCCCTTTTCCTTGAAAACCAATAGAAGTTAATTCTGGGGGATTGATGATTTCATTTAACTGAGCGCCACTTAAATGAGACTTCTCTACAATTCAGTCAGTTCTAATACGAAGGATTTATTTGGTGGCCAAGTTAACACTTCCAGCCTGGAAGAAAGCTGATGTCTTTTAAAAATCTTCTTAGAGCTTGTTTTCTGCATGCCATTCCAGGGCTGCCTGTTTCCAGTGCAACCTAACTCTGACCATGGCCTCTGAAGACTCCAGTTCTAATTGTCTATGCTTTTTGGTAATACACGGGGCTTCCTTCTGTTGCTCAGTTTGTCAAAAGAATGTGGAGCAACGCAAAGAGCTCTGCCACTCCTCCCTATTCCAAGCCAAATGGAATCATCCTCCTGACCCTGCTGACAGAGTCGCTGGGGCTGGCCCTGGAGCAGGACTCAGCTTCGTCAGGTTCAAACCATGTGCTCAGCTGATTTGTTTTTCTCACATATTGAAAAGCCAGCAACGAATAGCTTAGTGCATAAGGAAAAACAAATTAAGGAAATTATCCATCTGCTTATAAAGAATAGCTTCATGTGTGCAAAGTAGCTAATTCTGCACAATTTAGGTGCACCTTCAACAAAAGCAAGGGAAAGAAAAGATCTCAGAAATGTCTTTGTCATGCTTTCAAAAGCTTCCCCCTTCTAACTCCCTGGCTTTTTAGAAAGGGCATTTGTTCTCTCTTATAATCTGGAAATGCATGTGTGTAATTGAAATAAGATGTACTCCTTAAATGATGAAAATAAAAAGTGATCAAAATAGATTTTTGTTATCCTGTGGGCATTGGGAGTTTAAATGCAAACTGCATGGCTTGCAGTGTGGGGAATTAATTATTGGTAATTGAAGTTGTAAGCTTAATTCCCTGCTTGCCTCAATGAAAATGAATCCTTTTATTTAATATTGAAATAAGCACCACTAACCTCATGATCTAGGAGAACACATGCGTTCAGCTATTGAGCAACAGTGAATGTTTAAAAGAAAAGCTTTATCTTTTAAGTACTGAATTGTAATTAAAATAAAATGGAACAAAAACATTGGGGAGAGGCAATAAATACATTATGAAATAACACAATAGCTGGGGCTGGATACTCTTAACAGCTCTTGTTCTTGTTTTCCAATATCATTAAAAATACATATGTACTTCTTGAAAGCGTGCCCTCAGGACATGTTCTCACTGGAAGGTCTGTCACATTGAAGGAAGGTGGCAGGTGGACAGGCCAATTCTTTGGCCAGGTGTTTCTGAAGTAAAGTTGTTTTTTTTTTTCTGGAGGAATAACACAGTGATCATGGTGTGGAGTCTCTCTCTCTCTCTCTGTCTCTCTCTCCATCATCTCCATCATCTCTGTCTCTGTCCCTATCATCTAACTCTATCTCTATCTCCCACCATCCCTCTCTTCTTTTCCTCTCGGATCCCTACTCAAGCATTACACCTCAGCTGGATGCAAGTACCTTTGCTTTATATTCTTACCAAACAAATCATGTCATTATCCATTCCACGCATATTCCTTTGACAGAGTACAATGTCCAAGATGGAAGAACAGTGCTTGCCTTATTCACAGGCAAAGCTCCAGTACCAGTGTGGGGACCATATCCACTGGGAACCAAGAAGCATGACCTGGGAGAGTCAAAAAATGAATGAATAAATGGTGAATGGATGTTAGGGTTGCTCTTGGAAACCCTTGCCAAATTTCTCTTCATGTAATTCCAAAGTATCCATAATGCTTATAATACTATTACTAATTTCTTTTCCTCATTTTAATTGAAAATTGTTTTTTAATTATTATTTATCATACTTCACCGTAATTTCTGAGTGTAGTTTGTGTGTGTGTGTGTGTGTGTGTGTGTGTGTATGTGTGTGTGTGGCTGGCTTAGGCTGCCCTGGGGGGCAGAGCTGGTGCAGCATGTGGTATCTGGGATCGAACCACAGTCCCTGCACTTACCTAAGCAAGCACTTTAGACCAATGAGCTATCTTACTGGCCCCCTAAGTATAGTTTTCTTATAAGACAATTTATCTATAGTATAATCTAATAAGTAACACATGTATAACTGTGTGTTATGGTTTGTGCTAGGCGTCCCCCCAAAACCTTATGTGGTCATGGAGTGGCTTCTAGAGTTTGTGATTAATTCATAATCCAATGCTGGGAAGATCAATGCTAGTGCTATTCCTGCCCTGGGGTGGGTAATCTGCATTACAATGTAAGGAGGGGAGAGAGGCTTGCTAGCTGCCACAGCTGCTGCCCCTTCCCTTTGCTCTTTGCTGTTTTCCACTGCCATGAACTGCTGCCCTCTGCCATGTGCCACTCTGCCTTGGAGCCAGAAGAGTATGGACTGAAACCCCCACTAATTGTGAGCTAAATAAACCTTTCCTTCCATAATTGTGGGTGTTGGGTATTTTGTCCCGGCAATGAGAGAAAAGTGACTGAGACGCCATGTAATAAGTAATTTAAAAAAAAGTTTTTTCTTCAGAAATTAAGCATGGTATTCTCCACACGTCGTCCCCAGTGATCTATAGACAAATTGACAGCCCCCAAGTCCCTGGCTTCTTGCCTCCATTCTATTACCAAAATGTCGCTTTCTGAGGCTGGGGATATACCTCAGCGACAGAGTGCCTGCCTGGCGAGCACAAGGTCCTATGTTCAATTCCAGTAAAAAAAAAAAAAAAAAAAGAAAAAGAAAAGAATAAAGAAAGAAAGAAAGAAAAAAGGAAAAAACCAGAGTCTTGTCCCACCCACTCAAGAGTGCTCTGGTCAGCTTGTTGACAAAGTGTTGCTTTCTAACAAGCTGACTCTGGACAAGCTGGAAGTGAAGAGGAAGTAAGTCATGATGAGAGTGGCTTTCAGTGTTCCTAGGAAGAATAACCAGATAACCAACATCCAAAGAATCAAGGCTGCTGTCCCCAAGCATCAAATTCTGCTTGGACAATGGAGCCAAATCAGTTGTCCTTCTGAGCCACCTGGGCCAGCCAGATGGTGTCCCAATGCCTGACAAGTACTCCTTACAGCCAGTTGCTGTAGAACTCAAATCTCTGCTGGGCAAGGATATTCTATCCTTGAAAGATATGTGGACCCAGAAGTAGAAAAAGCCTGTGTGGACCCATCCGTTGGGTCTGTCATGCTGCTGGAGAACCTCCACTTCCATGGGGAGGAAGAAGGGAGCGGAAAAGATGCTTCTGGGAACAAGGTTAAAGCTGAGCCGGCCAAATTAGGTGCTTTCTGAGCTTTACTTTCCAAGCTAGGGGATGTCTGTGTCAGTGATGCTCTCGGCACTGTGCCCCGAGCCCACAGCTCTGTGGTGAGAGTCAGTCTGCCACAGAAGGTCAGTGGATTTTTTGATGAAGAAGATGAACTATCTTGCTAAGACCTTGGAGAACCCAGAGCAACCCTTCCTGGCCATCTTTGGTGAAGCTAAAGATCCAGATAAGATCCAGTTGATCAATAATATGCCGGACAAAGTCAATGATGCTAAACTCAGGCAGATGGGGGGGCCCTATGGAGCAGATCTCCACAACACACTTCAGGGGTAGTAGCTTCCTCAGGAGAGAGCAAGGCTCTGTCTCAGGAGCACCAGTGGCAGAGGCTGCCGGGAGATGTATGTGTTTACATGCCACCCCAGAGACTCATGTGAAGGGCGTGTCAAGTGCAAAGTACCAACACTTCCATTTCTTTCCTTCACTTGGTTTCTTTTTTTTTTTTTTTTTTTTAATTTTATTTATTTGTTTGCTTGTTGTGTTTGTTTGTTTCTTTATTTATTTATTTTGTGGCTGGCTCAGCTTGCCCTGGTGGTGGGGCTGGCGCAGCATGTGGTGCTGGGGATCGAACCGCAGTCCCTGCAGTTGCCTGAGCTTTCCTTAGCAGGCGCTTTAGACCACTGAACCATCTCGCCGGCCCTCCTTCACTTAGTTTCCAAAGGAACAGAAACCTAATTCCTTCCCTTCAGGAAGGTGATGAGAAGATTTCTTTGTACTAGGTGTATCAGCCTGGAGGAAAGACTTTCAAATTCTCTCTCCAGAATTTCCCAACAGCAGGGCGCCCGCCGGGTTTGCTCAATGGTGGCATTCAGAGTCAGCCTCAGTCACACCTTCAGCCCCTCTTCTTAACCATGAATGTATTAGAAAAGAGGGCCAGGTAACTGAGGAAGACCACTGGCATGGAAGATAAAGAACACACCAACAAATAGAGAAAAAGTAGCTTGGAAGAAACAGAATGAATATAATCAGAAGAAAACTTGAAGAGGTTATTATTAATGTCCTCAGAGAAACTGGAGAAAAGATTCCTGCATAAAAACAGAATACGGTAAAAGGCAAACTCAGAGTGTAAGAAGAGCTCTTCAACGGTAAAGAAAAAAAAAATAGCTGATATGAAAAATTCAACAAAGGAGTTGGAAGATTGAGTCCAAGAAATATCTGAGAAAGTGCAGCAACAAAGACAAAGGAGGAGAAAGATGAAAGAGAAGAGAGGAGGACAGGAAGGGGGCCTGGCAGCCTCAGAGGGGTTCAAAGGAGAGAAACCCATGGGAAGCAGCGTAGAGAACCATGAATGAGTCAGGAGAAATGGCTCAGCACTGTAGGGGACTGTGCAGGGCAAGGAGTTCCCCAAGCACCCTGAGAAGCGGGTCCAAGCAGATGCATGCCACGGGCTTCTCTCCGACTTCTTGCAAAAGGTGGAGACCAGGACACCTAGCAGCCTCGGGTGAGAAAAGCAGACTGTATGGGAGAGACAAGGACTCCAAATGCTGTTTGCTGGCTTTGCAGTTGCAGCAAGAGATGAGAGAGAGAGAGCTTCAGAAGTCTTTAGGAAAGTTCCAGATTCAACTAAACTACTAGCTAAGTGTGGAGGAAGAATGAAGGCACCCTCACACTGCAAAGGTCTCATGCATTCTTTTCTCTTGCTGTTTCTCAGGAGGAGGTACTTCCACCAAGAGGAAAGGAAGAGTCAATACAGAGGACGTGGCGGTTGCCGGGCACCCACCCTGAGGCAAGGGCTTCACGATAGTGCCACGCACAGTCTCACACTCACGGTAGCTCAGTTTGGCCTAAGAAAGTCACCAGAAAGAGATCAGAGAGAGGGGCAAGGATGACAGAGCGCAGCGCAGGTCTGGAAGCCTGACGGGCCAGGCCCAGAGACCCAAACCTACGATCCCAGCCTTTTCTGAGGCCTCCACCATTGGAGGCCAGCCTTGGCAGTCCCGTGTGACCTTATCTCAAAATAAAAAGGATTGAGGAAGTAGCTGGATGTGAGGCCCTGGGTTCAAATCCCAGATTGCAGGCAGGAAAGACTAAGAGCTATGAGGTAAACATAGCATATGCTGTCACTCATCTTGAGCTTTCTCTTGCTTTTCTTGTTTGCTTGACCACTTCATCTTTTCTCAGTTTGTGCTTTTTCTTCCCCTTTGCTTTAGTGAACAGCTTGGAAGGAAGTCTCCCTCAGATGCCTGACCTTGAGGAAGATCCCGAGGCTGAGGAGCCACCATAGTACCATGGTGGATGGGCCTTGGAGGCAGAAAGTGTTGAGTCAAGCTCTCACTGCTCTCCTCATGGAGAGGTGTCCTGAAGGAGGTACTCACCAGCCTACAGAACAAGGAAAACAAAGACTCTGTGTCCACATCAGACAGGCACAAGATGTGAACTGCGATAATAAATGCAAAAACCTAGGTGGACAGTGAGTTGCAAGTTAAGCTCTCTATAATGATAGCTTTAATTAAGCTATCAGGTTAGGGTCCCATTCACCTGGTGAGGGACAGATGCAGGGCTTCCAACTCTCCACTTCACATCTGTCACCAAAAATATTGCATGTGGCCTCTATGGAAAATGGTGCATCCTCTAACGACTCCCAGAGGTGTCCACCACACATATAAAGTTTATTTCCCCTTGGAAGATAGGAATAGCCAAGAGACTCTTTGGCCAGTCAAATGGGTTTATATTATTTCTGGGCAAAAGTTTTAAGAACCAATACAGAATTATCATTAGCTCTCAGTTTACTAGTGACTGTCTTCTTCTTTGAATTGCCTAATCATAACCTTTGCCCTGCTCTTATTTATTAAAAATTGTTTTTGTTGCTTTTTTTTCCCCTACAGAATTTCTGTATGTGGACTAAGGTCTGAAATTATTGAACATGGAAAATAAAGCTAATAAGATGAAGAAATTGGCCAACCAAATAGCTCAGCAGATTAAAGCACCTGCAAGCCAGTGCAGGGGCTGGGGGTTCGATCCTGGGGCACACTGAAGTGGCTATTGAGACTGGGTGTGGTGGTATGCACCGGGAATCCCAACTCTTGGGAGGCTATATCACAGGTGGATCACTAGCAGTCCAATATAGTAGTGAGACCCCGAATATCCTGTATTCCCTTTCCTAAAATATAAAAAAAAAGAAGAAATTTAATTTAAACTTAATTTAAAACTGAAGCAATGTTTTGGTGAATGTACAAATCATGGTTTGTGTCTAGATGTCCCTCCAAAGTCTCATGTGGTCATAGGTGTGGCTTTTTCCGAGGTGACTGGATCTACAGTATGAGATGCTAGAATTAAGGATGTGTGATTAGTAACTCAGTCTATTGATTGGTTTGTCACCTCTACAATCCAGTATCTTGGAAACAATTTAAGAGACAGAAAGAGGTTTGTCTTATCTCTTGCTCGCTTTGCTATCTTCTTCCCACCTTGAACTGTTTGTCCTCTGCCACATCTGGTGGCCATCCACCCTGCCTTGGCGCTAGCTGAGTATGGCCAAAAACCTTGACACACAGTGAGCAAGATAAACCTCTCCTCTTTTAACTTGTGGATGTTGGGTATTTTGTCTCAGCAATGAGAAACATAACTAATAGAATTTGGTACCAGAAAAGTGGGGTCATTGGTGTGACTGTACCTGACCATGTGGTTTAGGAGCCTTTGGGAATGGCTTCTGGGAAGAGTTTGGAAAGGTTCAGAGATGCAGGCTGAAAGTAGTGCTGGAACATCTTAGATTGAACTTGATGGGAGGATCTGGCCGGAGCTCAGAAGACCAGAACGCTGATAGAAAAGTTTCCAGTGAAGACCCGGCTTGAGAGCCTTCTGCTGAGAGGACGCATTGGCTGTAGGATCCTGGTGATGTATCTTAGGCTTGAAAGGAAGGCCATCTGCATCTTGCTTATTATGTTCAGAGATTTTGCCCAGGACAGGTGGGAGCAACAGACTATCATATGGCATGATGCTGGAAAAGGGAACTTAGGGTGGGGGTGGAGTGGTAATAATTGATGCCAAGGCCTTGTGCATTTTCGAATCTTTTGGAGAGAATAATGATTTCCGCAAAGTTCAGATACAGGGCCAGCGAGATAGCCCAGCGGTCTAAAGCGCCTGCTTAGGCAAGCTTAGGCAACTGCAGCGACCACAGTTAGATCCCTGGCACCACATGCTGTGCCAGCCCTACCTCCAAGGGCAGGCTGAGGCAGCCATAACATAAAAAAGAAAGAAAGAAAGAAAGAAAGAAAGAAAGAAAGAAAGAAAGAAAGAAAGAAAGAAAGTTTTTTTAAAAAAGAACAATTTGGAATTCTAAAAAAAGTTCAGATACAGCAGCAAATCTCTGGGATTTGCAGGGATCCACTTCTAGGGTAAGGGTGCTTGGGCCTACAAGAATTATTGAGAACCAGTTTTGCTTTTTCAAAAGATGAATAAATTATTGTGTAGATAATTTGTCTTTGGGATTGGAGCAAGGAAATATCTGTGAGCAAAGCACAACATAAAAGCCAGGCTGGGGGCATGAGCTTTGCCGGGAGAGAACTGCTTTCCCTTCCTACACCCTCAGCCCTTCACCCTACCTGACAACTGGGAGCTTCCAGGGCCTTTGAGTCAATGGATAGATGAAAGCATAAATGAAAATTTTAGAAAGCAAAAAGGTCAGAATTTGTGAGCTACTTAAAGGGATCTCAGAGATGCCACAGGTATGCAAGAGCGGGAACTCCAGGCTATTTCCTCCCGCGTGGCGCTGTTTGGCTATTTGTCTGGCCCACACTTATACGCTGTTCCTGCCCTTGGAGGAGCGGCAGACAGAAGGCAGCCCCACTCCCAAGTGGCACTCTGGCCCCTAGGTAAACAGGGAGATTTGGGTACCGGAATGGATTAACAATACCAGGTGACAAGATACAGACAAAACAGGTATGAGGGAGAACGTGAAGGAGAACTTACATTCTATGGCGTGAGAAAAAGCAAAAGCAGCCAACCTTGGGGCTGTGGCATCTGAAATAGGCCTGAGGCCCTGGCAAAATTCCCAGTGCTGCAGAACAAAGCAGCAGATAAATAACAGCACAGAATGGAAAAGAGTACAATGTGACCAAGAAATTCAGTGTGTCCGCATTAGAATAATCTCAGGGCCTTGCACATGCCAGACCATTCATTACCACCAAACCACCCCCAGCCCTAAGAGCATTGTGTTTAAGCTAGAGAATTTGCCAGGAAAGTTTTTTTTGTTTTGGTTTTAGGGATGCTAGGGATTGAACCCAGGGCCTCACCCACACAGGCTAGGCAAATGCTCTACCCCTGAGATATATCCCCAGTCCTTTTTATTTTAGTTTGGTACAAGTCTCACTAGGTAGCCCAGGCTGGCTTTGACTTAAACTTTTGATCCTCCTGCCTCAGCCTCCTTGTAGCAGGGATTACAGGATGTCAGACCAATGTCTGACAATGCCGCTCAAAGAATGATTAAGGAACAGCAGGCAGCGCTCCCTCTGGGTCTGTGGAGAAATGTAGTCTCCACCCCCAGTTTTTCAGTCAGAGGATGAGGCCAGAAGGGAGGACAGTGCCACTTCAAAGCCACTGAGGGCCTGGACAGGGGAAAGCCATGGGCAGCCAAGGGAAGACTTTACCTCTTTCAGCCAGCTGGCCCATCAGCCCTCTTTCCTTCCGTACTGACGCTGTTTCCTCTTCTGATGGGTTGTCTTGCATTGACTCCCTCTGTTCCCTAGCAGGCAAGCCATGAAAAAAATAAGACCTTTCCTTAAGGTGTGTGGACTTCAGCCACTGCTGTGTGCTCCCTTGTCTATGGGCTGGAGTAAAGCAATCACATCAAGGGGCTGGGGAGATAGCTCCCCTGGCACAAGCGCCTGCCTGGCAAGTGCAAGGTCGTGAGTACAAACCCCGGTCCCGCCAAAAAAAAAAAAGAAAAGAAAAGAAATCACATCAAGTAGCGGCACAGGCCTGTAATCCCAGCACTTGGGAGGCTGAGGCGGGAGGATGGTGGTGAGCTCAAAACCAGCCTGAACCACGTGCGAGGTCCTGTCTCAAAAAAAAGGAAGGAGAGAGGCTGAGGGAGAGAGGGAATAAGTACACAAAGAAAGAACATAAAGAGATCAAAAGGGAACAAGAAGAAAAGTAGAAACACCTCCTCTTCGACTTTAGGGCTTTTCTCACTCCTGAGTTTAAGAGGAATCAAACAGGTGTGCATTCAAAGCGTGCGAGAGCGTCTCCCTCAGCTTTTAATCATGGGCTTCAAGAAAATTCCGATCTCTCAGAAAGTAGAAAAGTAAACAGCTGAGTGCTGCGACTCATTTACACTTCAAATATACTTTGAGTTGGTTATTCCTCAATTAATCAAATAGCTGGTGTATCCCTAAAGTAGTATAAAGTGACACGCTGTGTGAAATCAATTTTTCTTTCCAAAATCATTAAATCCAGTAGCCTGTGACTATATCCCTGCTAATTCTGGTTCCAGTCCTTTCATCCTCCATTAACTTTGGCACGCCTAACAGGCTGTCAAGAATAATTTCCCAGGATGTAAATAATTCAGAAATTAAAAATTAATAAATAATAACAGAGAACTACTGGGAAATAGGCTGGGTCAATTAGCGCACTCTGCAGTCTGTCTCTTCGCAGCAGGGGGGCTGGGGGGCGGCCGCAGCCGGGACTGGAATCTTCCCTCGGATTCTAGGGTCTGATTTACAGTTCTTCATTGCTGGATGCAGTCAGCCGCAATTACCTCCATCGCTATCTCGGTTCCTAACTTCAAAGAAAGAGCGTTTTCTCGGCTGCTTTTTTTCTCCTTGCAGCGGGCGCAGCTTGACATCTCCGGAATTTCTTCCACGCAGACTAATTAATAAGTCTTCAACTTACCATATTCACGTCGCCTCTTTGATGTGCTACCTTAGTCAATCATCCCATTTAATTAGAATTTCAATGATAACTTTACTTATCTTGTGGCTAGATGTAAATTAAAATAACAGGATTTTAATTCTGTTTCGTTTGGGGCGCGGGGAAGGGTGTTATGGCATTTCGGAAGAAGAAGTTTCAACGCAAACATGATATTATGTACTTTTTAGGGTGGGTAAGGGGAGTGTTCGGCAAAGCTATGCTCCCCTGGCTACAAAGCAGCGCTGCTGGGGAACAAGCCACCGCGACACCTCACCAAGCCTTTCCCAAAAAAACAATCATCTGGATAATCCACAGAGACACAGCTCTGTCTTCCCCAAGGCAATGGCTGTCTTCAGGCAACATAGTATCTCCCCAAAGTCGAGGCTGGCAGAGGCTGGCTCTTTTAACTCTTTCTTTCCTCCTGTACCCATTTTCCCTGTTTCCCACTTCAATAACTGCTAGAGCAGTTCATTTGGACTTCGCAGAGATAACATGAGGAAAGAGCAGGGCTCCCCAAGAACACAGCAACATTAGGAAGGGATAAGATGTGACACTGGAATACTGGTGAGTGAAGAACAGAAAATAACATTTCATTTCTAGAAAATAATAATCTAAGGGCCAGGGGTATAGTTCCGTGGCACAGGCCCTGTCAGGCAAGCTCGTGGTTCAGAGTTCGATTCCCAGTACCAAAATAAAAATAAAAATAATAATAATTATTATACCAACATTGGGACCCAGGGAGATAACTCCATGGCACTAGTGCCTGCCTGGCAAGTTCAAGGTCATGAGTTCAAATCCCAGTCTCACCAAAAAACAAAAAAATTCTTCCAACATCCACTGAGCATGACTGTGCTCCAGCACCACTGCGCACAGCACCTGTTGATTCTCCAGCATACCCGCATTCAGGGTGATCACCCCTCACCACAAACATGGCACCCTCGTGAGGTTAGGCGCTTTCCAAGGCCACAGAGGTGGCAGGTGAGGAGGAAGAGTTCAGATGAAATGATGTAAGAGAAATGGAGTCTAAGCCTCTTCGCCCTGTGGTCAGACCTCTGTGGTCCAGCTTCCTGACATGTTCTACTGTGTTAACTCTTCCAAAATAGCTCTCTAGCCGGTGTGGTAATCCACCACACCTTTAATTACAGCACTCAGGAGGCTGAGGCAGGAAGATTGCTGTAAGTTTGAGGCCAGCCTGAACTATACAGGGATACCCTGTCTTAAAACAAAATATAAAATAGGTCTTGAGAGCTTCCATTCCTTGTGAATATTATATGCTTTGTTACTATAATGTAGTTTCAATGGTTGCTTTAATGTTTAGAGACACTGCAAGAAATTCAGTCATTATGGCTACAGTGTTTGTATCTAAATAGCACTAGTGCTCTCCATTACCTGGTGGGTGGTCCACATCTATTATCTCAGCAACTGGGAGCCTGAGGCTGGAGGGTCACCTGAGCTACTTGGTAATGTAAATTTAAGGTCAGCTTGGACTACACAGGGAGGCCCTGCCTCAGACAAAGAATAGCTATCTCAATCACCCTAAATATATTATTTCTTTAACTTTTCTTTGTATTTTAAGGAAGCGTCTACATAGCGTTCAGGGTCTCACTACTAGATAGGACTCATAGTGATCCTCCTATTTACAGCCTCCCAAGAGCTGGGGTTACAGTTACATGCCACCACGCCCAGTCTCAATTGCTGTCTCAGCGTGCCCTGGAGGTGGGGCTGGCACAGCGGGCCCGAGGATTGAGTCCCTGGCCCCTGTACCTGCTTGCAGGCACTTTAATCTGCTGAGCTATTTGGCCGGCTCTTATATTATTTCTAAATAGCAAGTAGAAACAGAAAATCACATAGTACATGTAAAGATTTTGGAATAATACAATATGATCTTCTCACATTTTCTTAAACTATTTTTTCCCAGGAATAGAATTACAGGCTGTTTTGTTTCTTGCTTTTAAAAGAACAAGTTGCTGACAACGGGAGCATCAGCGGGAGTTTCCCCAGGGACTCCCCTTGTTCTCTGGCACATCCTGCTTCTCTGCTCTCAGTAATGATGTCCAGCACCGCAGCAAACAAGGGTGACGGTGACCAGCAAAAGCGGGTTCTACTAGGGAGACGCAAACTGCCAGTGAATGCCGTTTGGGGACAAGTCTTGTGGGACTTAATACAGTTGTTCTCTCACAATAGAACTTGGTTCATTTGCAACTTAAGACATGATTATTTAAATTAAAGTTAATTGGTTTCCTGACTCCCCTTCAGGGCCTCAGCTCAGAACATTTCTATTAGAAAAATCTAATTCATTCTCAAGATCTTCTTTTAAAATTTAGAATGCTGAAAAATGCTCCAATCTTTTTAATTCTTTGTGGCAACAATCATGGGCAGATTCCAGCCGAAGGGGACAAAGCAACTGAGGTCTCAGCAGCAGCTTTACACATGGGCCCCAGGTCTCTGAGGACAGCAGCCTCTTGAGAGCCTTCTTAGGTTCCCAGTAAGACTTCAGGCTCCACCAAGACCACCGAAACCCTGACGCAGTGAAATAGTCAGACTGCACCAATGCTTTCAAGGCAGAACATGGAATGTATGTGAATAGAATCAGGCTGATTGCAGACCACCAAGGGGTTAATAAAATGCATCAATTCATGGTGCGCTGTAGGCTGTAGCTCAAGCGAGGGGCCAGGCATGAGACAAAGTGCAGCAGTTCAACAGTGACTGGCTATGGTGATGCACACCTGTGATCCCATCACTCGGGAAGCTGAGGCAGGAGGACTGTCACACGTTCAAGGCCAGCCTGGGCTACACAGTGAGATGCTGTCTCAAAAGAAATAGTTTAGCAATGAAAATCTTTCCATCTCTCTCTCTCTCTCTCTCTTTTTTGAGACAGGGTCTCGCTGTGCATTTCAGGCTGGCCTTGAGCTCACTTTGTGTCTTAAATTCACAACGATCCACCTTCCAAGTATGGGGACTATAGGTAGTCCTGCGCCACCATGCCTGGCTTCCATCTCTTCATCTCTTTACTCATCTCAGTGGCTGTAAATATAACGTCCTTTAGAAATAATATGCATAAGCTGGGTGCAGTGTAACACGATCGCTCTGGGAGGCTGACGCAGGAAGATTGCAAGTTCAATCCCAGCATAGGCAACTGAATCTCTCAGTGAGACCCTATCTTAAAATAAAAATTAACAAATGACTGAGAATACAGCTGACTTCAAAGGCCCTGGGTTCAATCCTTAGTACCAAAAAAAAAAAAAAAGAAAATAGACATGACGTCACTTTTAAAACGTGAAGCTCCTCGTTTCCTTCTTGCTGTTCTTTCACGCACTCCAGTCTCCACCCGCCATTCATGCAGAAAATGCTCTGGGTGCTAATTCTGTACCAAGCACTGCTCTGGGCTTTGGAAATATGTCAAAAAGAAGAAAGGTGGGTAAAACTTTCCAACCTCCTGGAGCCTAAGGCAACCAACGACAGACAGCACTCCATCGTCCTAACGAACATGCAGGGCTTCAAAAACTGTTACTCATGGAAAATAGGAACGGGGACCAGGGCTGCCAGCAGGGGGAAGTAGTGTGCAACTGGAATGACTTCAAAGGTGACCTTCAGCAAAGTTGGAGAGGAAGGAAGAGTCTGCCCAGCAGGCCTGGGAGCATCGGGACAGGACAGGAACAGGCAGGTCCAGAGAGAACAGGAACATCCAGGCGTTTGGTACAAATTAGGGAAGTACCCATCACCTCAGGATATAGGCAGTGCATTCGCTGGCCTATCGAGAAAGTCCAAATTAACATCCTGGTGGATAGGCCAGAGAAATTTACAGTCTATATGCACTGCCACTTACATGGAAAGATAGTTAAGAAGCAGTAATATTGAGTTTTCCTGAAAGGTGATTTGGTGGGGAAGTGACAGGTGCTTTGGGGCTGAGGCCAGGGACGGGGTGGAAGTGCCTGTTCCCTGTACTACTTCCCCTTCACTATCAGTTCTGAGGTGTAAGCAGGGGACTGGACAAGAGGCCGGAGAACTACAAAGAGGTAAGACCTGTGGATTGTGGATGACCTTTCTGGGGAGGCCCCAGCTGGACAAGAGTGGTGATGCACGCCTGGAATACCAGCTCCTAGGCTGCCGAGACAGGGGATCACAAGTTCACGGCCAGTTTCAATGCTTGTCTTAAAATTTAAAAGAAAAATATTTAAAGGCCTTGGGGTGCAGCACCACACTTGCTTAGCACGTGGGAAGCCCTGGATTTGATACTCAGTATTGCAAAAAAATAGGAATACAATATAATCCCAGAATCACAGACTGTGTCCACGAATCATGCCATGTCCCCAGGACCTTGGAATCCAGGGGGCCTTGTAGCAGGTTGGGGTAGAGGTAGTGCTCTGTGACTTCGGGGGTAGCATCTGCTGGGTCCCTGAGAAAGCTGCCCTCTAGGGTTCCTTCTCCAAAAGCCCCCTCATGTGAAGGCTGGCCACAAGGTATGTGCAGGGCGTTGGCAGTTACAGGGAGTCTCACCTCAAGGCACTGAGCCCAGGCATTACATTTTTTTTTCCCCCAGGCATTACATTTAAAAAGTATTCAAATGAGCTAGGCTCAGTGTCACGTACTAGTCATTCCTGCACTCTGGGAGGCTGAGGCAGGAGGATTATGAGTTTGAGCCTAGCCTTGGCAATTTGGCAAGATCCTGTCTAAGAAATGAAATAAAATAAAAACTTAAAAAAGGGCTGCATTGCAGTGGAAAGGCCCTGGGTTCAGCCGCCAGGGCCCCCAGCACATATGTTCATTGATCGTTGGTGCTGGTCAATTGTATGCATCAATTTGACTGGACTGAAGAGCACGGAGGTAGTTAGCAGAGTGCCATTTCTGGCTGTATCTTTGATGGTGTTTCCAGAAGACATTGTTCATGAAATTGGTTTACCAAGTTAAAAAAAAAAAAAAAGCCCATCACCTTCACCAATACAAGTGAGTATCAGCCAGTAGGCCAAGGACCCAGACAGAGAAAAAGTGGTGCAAGGGTGAATTTACTGTTTCTGCTAGGATGACCTCCTCCTCTTCCTCCTCTTCCTCTTTTATCTCCTCCTCCTCTTCCTCCTCCTCCTCCACCTCCTCCTCCTCTTCCATGTCTTCCACCTCCTCCTCTTCCATCTCTTCCTCCTTCACCCTCCTCCTTCATCTTTTCCTCTTCTTCCTCCTCCTCCTCCACCTTCTCCTCCTCTTCCACCTCTTCCTCCTCCATCTCTACCTCTTCTTTCTCCTCCTCCTCTTCCTTCTGCTCCTCCTCTTTCCACCCTCTGCCCTCTAAATTTCCTTCTCCAAAAGCCCCCTCGTGCAAAGGCTGGCCGCCCACCCTATCTTCTTCTGCACCTCACTGCATCACTACACTGCCCACTGTTGTTGGGTCTTAGCACTATGGACCCAGACTAGACTTACACTGCTGGCTCTCCCGACTCTCCCACTCACAGGGGTCACAGGACCTGTCAGCCTCTACAAGAATCAATCCCTATACTGAGTCAATCAATAAGAAAGATAAATAACTTCCTGGTTCTGAGTCTTTGGAGAATCTTAACACACACCAGGGGGTCAAGTCCCCTCTCCCCACTGAGACTCTTCTCATATACATTAGAAACAAATCATTCCACTACACCTTGTAGAAATTCCTGACCATGGAACCCAGGGTCCTACTGTCCTGGTCAGCTGTGGTTCAGGATTTCAGAGGATTTGACCCATGCTTGTGGAACACCATGCAAAAGGGTGCACTGGAGCAAACCGCTTAGCTCCTGGCAGCCAGGAGACTGAGCATGGGTGGTGTCAGAGAGGAAAGGGCGGGGCCAGACAGAGCCAGGGTCACGCCTCCACGACCTCCATTGACATACAGAAGAGTACTATCAGTAATTGTCCAGGCTGTTTCCAAGCCAATGAGTTTACAAGGTTAACTGTCACAAAAACAGACGTCATTTAATGCTATTTACAGTAGTTTGTTATATAGCCATTGATAATCCAAAGAATGCTCTGGAGATACAGTGATAGGAATACAGTATTCAACTGAAGTCTCAAAGAGAGAGAAGCTCTCTGATAATGGGTGACAATTTTCTAGAACTCATGGGAGACACCAAGATAAAGATTCCAAAGTCCCTGTGAGTAAAAAATAAATAAAAAGAAGCATCCTTAAGGACATCAGAGTAAGACTAAGTGAACCAAAATGAAACAGGTTTCAGAAGACTACTTGGTGCACACCTATAATCCCAACACTTGGGAGGCTGTATTGATGTGAGTTCGAGACCAGCCTGGGCTGCAAAAGTGAGCTCAAGAGCACCCTGAACTGCTGGCTTTTTGAGACTGTTTCAAAAAGACAAAAAAAGAAAGAAAGAAAGAAAGAAAGAAAGAAAGAAAGAAAGAAAGAAAGAAAAGAAGACAAATAAAGAAAAAAGATCAATTCCCTCTAAGTATCTAAAAGATAACGTTTCCTTACTTCTCATCAGATAATTGAACAGAAAGGAAGGACGGAATACTCAAAGAATTGAAAGAAAAACCCAGCTGGCAGCAGAACACCTGGACCTAGCAGGTGCGGCTCTACCCCGGACGCCCCTCGCCACCTCTCTCAGCTGCAGGTGTGGTCAGCCTGGTAGTGCAGGACCTTCGCCGCCAGCGCTGTGAAGTCCCCTGCACACATACGTGTGCACATGCCATGTGGTCCTTGCGTTCCACCTTTAGGCACATGCTCTACTGAAGTGTGTACATTATCTTCACCAAAAGAACTGAACTTGGACACCACGAAGGCTCTCTCAAGTGATGCAGGAAGAAAAAACTGATCTGGGGTGGATGACCTCCAGTAGGGAACCTCCAAATGATATAAGGAAAACCAATCCCGAACCTGAAAAGTAACTGGGATGAGTACTTGTTCTCTAAAATCGAAGGATGAATTTTAGGAACAAATGGAGGTAATGAGAAGACCATATTTATTGAGAGAGAGAAAGCTCCTGTGTGAGAGAGAGACAGCAGAGGGCTCCTGAGTGGGTGTCCCCAGGAAACTGTCTCTTCCAGGGACTTTTATAGAGGTGAGGCTTGGGAACTCGATTAGGTAGGTATGAGGTGGGACAAAGACTGTGGGCCAAGCAGTGAGATTACAGGCACCATTGCTCACATAACATTGATTAAAATCAGGATCCAATAGGAAGGCAAGTCACATAGCAAGCGGGCAAGAACACCACCTATTGAATTTGGGCTTGAGACTCTTTCCAGGGTCTTTCAAGGTGATTGATACCTACTTAAAGTATCAATCCCTGATGCCCATCCCTAGGGAAGTATGTAGCTGTATTTGTTTACTCTTGTCTTGAGACCTGGCCCTGGGGCAGAGGAGTGTCTGTCTCTAGTTGTAAAGTCACCTTGTCTTTCACGTCCTTGAGGGCCTGGCCCTGTCTGACTGCCTATAATATTTCTATCTAATTCATCTGCCTACAACACAAGGACAGCGGGTGTACGCGCTCCATGACAGTCCTGGGCGCGGGAGAAATGAACAGTGATGTCGGTGAACCTTAGAGCCGTAAGATTGAACAAAATAAAGCAAATAAAAAGACAACACAGTAAAAGGAGAAAACTACACAGGAGGCTAAAAGTCAGGACTGTGGTCATCCTCCGGGGAACGCGTGTCCTGAGATCCAATGAGAACAGCTTGGGCTAGGTGCATTCAATCCGGTTTGTTTTTTTTTTTTTTCTGGCTCAGCCCACCCTGAGAGCAGGGCTGGCGCAGCCTGTGGTGATGGAATAGAACCATGGTCCCCTACCGCCTGCCTAAACCTGCCTAAGTAAGGTACCTCGCCAGCCCTGAATCTGGAAAGTTTTCAAGCTACATACACTCACTGTTTAGGCCAATATTTTAAATTACTGAATCTAAAGAATTCTTTTTTTTTTTTTTTTTTCTTCTCTTCTGGATTGACTGAGACAAAATCTCACGAAGTTGTTCAGTCTGGCCTTGGCCACTACGTAGTCAGGCTGGCTTCAAACTCTTAGCCATCCTACTGCCTCAGCCTCCCGCGTTCTGGTATTACAGGTATGCACCGCCTGCTAAACATCAGAGGCCAGGCTGCACCAGCCCCCGGCCCACGGAGAGGTACTGACACATAAAGGACCTTAGACAGCAAAGATCAGAGATCAAGTCGGGCACCTGGGCAGGCAGGCCGAAGCTCCTCGGGCCACGTGGCGCTCTGCTGTCTCAGCGCAGGAACCTGCGTGGACACCCGCAGAAAGAAGCCCACTGGCCAGGCCTAGCCTCAGGGTGCGGGTCCAAGCAGCTCAGGCAGGCTCGGCTCTCTCAGGTGGACCCTGCGATCTACCCCAGGCCGGCACACTGCAGAGTATTGCTGCAGTCTGCTTTGTTGAAAGCAGCATAGCCAGTAATTAGCAGGTAGTGGACCGAAACCCTCATCTGATTATAAAGCTGGTACTTCGAACAAAAGACAAAAGAGCAGCCAGAGTTAGGAAAGATCCTTGAAGATCACTTAAGAGAGTGTCCTGAGGTTTGGTTCAAGGCCAGCCTGGCTTTCAAAATGAGTTCAAGGCCAGCCTGAATTGCATAGTGAAACCCTCTCTCAGAAAAAAAAAAGATGAAGAGAGGAAAAAAGTTGATTTTGTCTCACCTCTGTCGTTTTCGTCTCTGTGCCATGTGTGTTTGTTTCTTTTTTTTTTTTTTTGTGGTACTAGGGATTGAACTCAGGACCCTGCGCTTGCCAGGTAAGCGCTTACTCCACTGAGCTATCTCCCCTGCCCATGTATGTTTGTTTCTACATTGATTCCCGAAGATCTTTGTGTACATTCTCCTGCATTTGGTAGGGCAGGCTCCAGCCCTCGGAGGTTTCCGTACAACATGGCGGTGACTTGCAATCCTAAGCCTTCCGTACAACATGGTGGCGCTCTGTCTGTCAGGCCGCTGGTTCTGACGCATTCCTGTCCTGCGCAGTAGTATTTGACCTTTGAACTGGCAAGTACTTCCTCTTTTCTCTTCCGGGTAGCGTGTCTAGAGGTATGGCTGCCTTTTTCTTGTTCTTCGCTTACTCTGTTTACAATCTGCTGCCATCCGAATTGTTGCGGGATGTGGGAGTTCTCGGGGACAGTTCTTTGAGCTAGCGTAAGTCTGTAGAGTGCAGGAGAGAGGCTGTTGGTGAGAAAATCCTCGATTTTAGCTTCGGAAGCCATTTAATGCTGGCATCCTTTACGAAGCGTTGACGGAACTCGCCACCCGGGCTTTGCCGCTTTCGTTGCACAGCATCAGGAGACGGAAGAGCCGTAGTTCGGCCGCTGAGCCTGAAAGTTGCCGAGCCTTTTCTATCTTAACACCCACGTCTTCACGCCGCAGTACTAAAAGTCTTCAGGCTGTGGAAGGGCGGGAAACGGCAGGTTCGAGGGCTGCCTGCCTCCCTGAGGGCTTGCTTCTTACGGGTGGTAGCAGAGAAGAGACAGACTGCTAAGCCCGCGCGGGCTGGCCTGTTGGCTCCTTTGTACTGGTCAGTGTCTATTCGGAATGTGATAGCTCGGTTTTCATGTAATGTTAGTGAGACGCTTATGAACAGTTGTTTATATGCCTTGTCGCTGTCTTGCTAAGTAAAGATGCCGAGTTATGAACGGGGAAAACAGCTTCCAAAACGCAGGGGCGCCTGTCTAGTATCAGAGAGTTGTAGTAAGAGGCTGATTCCCTGGATTGAGGGCCGCTTTGGGAAGACCTAGTACCCTGGGGCGACCTGCAGCACTCCAGACACTGGGTTGGGTGAGGTCAAGGCATTTAATCCCAGTGGCAGCGGTGGAAATCGGATGGTCTGTAGATCAGTTTGGAGTAAAGCTTCATTGGCTTTGTACTTAAGAACTCGGTGGTTCTCTGTCTTGGTGGGAGTAGTACCTTTTCAGACACCATTGCAAACTTCAGCGCTGCTCTTGGGTGCAGCAAAAAAACTTAGCATTCATATCCACCCCTCCCCCCCCATTTGTCAGACTGCCCCCTGAGCTATTTGAAATTGGTGGTGCATGCGTGGTTGTCCCAGTGGATGGCTTTTTATTCTTTTACTCCTAAAGAAAACAGATTACAGTGATAAAATCTGTACCACCAGTAGTTGAATACATGAAGGTGTTGTGTGTAAGAACATGTGGATGCTGTGTAAATTATATTCAAGGTGCTTTGAAGTTTGAATTACGTTGTAATTGAAAAACTTTACTTGTGTTTTTATTTTTTCTTTTCTTTTTTTTACTTGGTTTTCAATTTAGGCTTTCACAATGGTCCAGCGCCTGACCTACCGTCGTAGGCTTTCCTACAACACTGCCTCTAACAAAACTAGGCTGTAAGTAGTATTGCCACAAATTAAAATAAGTATTATTGTTTATCCTTTGTAGGATGCTGAGCCACTCTGTTTTCTTCTAGATCCCGAACCCCAGGGAATAGAATTGTTTACCTCTACACCAAGAAAGTTGGGAAGGCCCCCAAATCCGCGTGTGGTGTGTGCCCAGGCAGACTTCGAGGGGTGAGTGATCTCTGATTGTGACAAGGGGCGAAAGTTGTGTTAATAGTGGAAAGTCCCCGCTAAAGCGACTGAGAATTACTAATCATCTAAGGTCCAGGTGTCAAGAACATAGGTCTTTTTTTTTTATTTATTTATTAGAAAGGGTCTGCAGGTGTTCAGGTGCTCACCACTAGATTGGACTCGTAGTGATCCGCCTGTTCACAGCCTCCCAAGAGCTGGGATTACAGGTGCGCCACAGTCTCCATTGCTGTCTCAGCACGTGTCAGGGACAGGGCCAAGGAGGGGCGGCCCCGGGGGTCCAACATCCAGCCCCTGCACTTTAATCCCCTGAGCTATTTGTTGGGCCCTTAGATCTTGTTCTTACATTAATACTTGTGTGCAGTATGCTTTATGTAAGTCAGTATTGCAGTTCCCTTTGAAATCTCAACGTTTGCATTACCACCGTAAAATGCAGGAGTATTAGTTTCTGTAAAGCATTGTCAGACAATCTCGTGTTTTCTTTGTGCAGGTTCGAGCTGTGCGGCCTAAAGTTCTTATGCGATTGTCTAAAACAAAGAAGCATGTCAGCAGGGCTTATGGGGGCTCCATGTGTGCCAAGTGTGTCCGCGACAGGTAGGCAGCACGTGAGCAAGCAGGTTTCCTGAATCCCTGTGGAGATGTGTGTTACCCTGTGTGCTGGACTCCGGGACATCCCTGGAGACTGGAGAAGTAGTTCCTAAATTGGTTTGCCTTTGAAAGTTCTGATGGTGGAAAATAACTGATATGGGGGAAGCAATCAGGGACGGGGAATTATGTCAGGATTTGGGGCTATTCCTGTGCTAGAAGTGTGCTTTGCTTTTGTAGGGGGAGCAGGTGAAAAACTTCTGTGTTAGTGATTTGTTGCTGAGTGAGTGGAAGGTGTGAGAGAATAGTATGGCGAGGATGGAGCAGAGTGTCACCAGGTAGCGGTTAGAAGGCAAGGCTGTGGGGGGCCTTCCTTATAGAACAAGAGGTGTGTTTTTGGCCTGGTTGTTTAGTATGTGGGAGGAAGTGGGCTTTGAGCACTGCAAAGGACTCCAGTGCTTTAGAAATACAGAGCAAGTAGTGAAGCCATTTCTTTAATGAGAGATGGGTGTTTGGGACAGACAGTATGCCCTTGGAAGGGTAAGGAAGTAGAGTCTGCCTGAAACCGTATAGTGGGGGTTGGGGGGTTTAGGGTGGCAAGATTGGCTCAGCCTCAGCCCTTTCAGAGTCCATGTGGGAGGAGCTTCTGCTCCAATCTATTGTGTGTGTGCGCGCGTGTGTGTGTGTGTGTGTGTGAGAGAGAAGATGGGAGACTAGCAAGGAAGGGTGTTGAGTGAGGTGAAGTTAAGTTTGCTGAGAGGCAAGTGAGAGACTTGAGGGTGTCCTTCACTGCTCACAGCTGCTTTTGGAAGATGGCCTGCTACATTTCCACCAAGCTGCATGCAGCAAGCACTGTGTGTGAAGGTCGATTGTGAGGGCTGCTCAGGCATGTCGTACCAGGAGTGCAGGACAAGTGAGACTTCCATGAGGTACATGGAACCAATTCAAGAATGTAGCAGTTCAAGCAGCTGGGAGTCAGGACATGGCACGGGAGGTGGAATCTGAATGATGGGTGCCTTTGACAAGAGGCAGAGACGGCCTTTAGGGAATGAGGGGGCAGGTGAAGTTCATAGCTGGTGCTAGCAGAAAGTGAGTGGGTTTGAGCTTTGCACTTGAAGATTTTTATTAGTCTATGGGTCCCAAATTTGATTGAACCCATGCTGTGGAAGCATTTTCAGTGGAGCCCCAGTGTTTTGAGGGTTGCATTTCTAAAGCACCCACAAACTGAAAAAATGAGAATTTCAAAATGGCTATCTTTTTATAGTTTGCTTTGTATCCAATAGTTATGTAATTTAATATAGTTAATAGGGGCATTTGGGCTGCATCTTAGGAATCCAAGGGCTTTAAGCTGAGCAGGAGATTGGTGTGCCCTGACAGCAACTTGCTAGGATCCAGGAATGCTGGGACGTGATGGATTACAGGGCTGCAGCCAGTCAGCAGCAAGAGTAACTGAATAACACTCTCGGAAAGGTTTCTTTCAGATCTGCCAAAAAGCAAGCACAGAGGGTATTAGCTATTTTTAGAAAGAATTGCTAATTAGGGTCTAAGGAAAAATCCCACGGACTCGGGCCTTCAACTCTGAACCTCAATTTTATGATTATACTACATTAAAATAAACTGCCAAGATCTGCCTCCTTTATCCCTTAATTTTAGTTATGAGCACATGGCTAGTTTTATAATGTGGGTAAAACATTCTGAGACATTTTGCAAATCGAGTTATGTCTGTGTGTCCAGGACCCTAATAATAGAGAAGCTGCTGTTGGTGAGATGTTACCTGTGGGTGCTCTCAAGAGAGTGGATTAGGGCTCCTTGCTTGAGTGTTCCCACTGGAAGTGGCCAAGAGGCCAGCCAATGATTTCAGCTTTTTGTTATGCTTAGCACTTGCTTTTCTGGGTGTTTTGATTGTTCAGTTCTTGAATGGTACTTTCTTGTCTTGTGTTAGGGAAGCTACTCACCGACTATTTTCCTCCCTAGGATCAAGCGCGCTTTCCTTATTGAAGAGCAGAAAATCGTGGTGAAAGTGTTGAAGGCACAAGCACAGAGTCAGAAGGCTAAATAAAAGATGACGCTGTTGCAGTAATAAAAGATGGAAAGGCTTGTTTTGTGATTTCTTGTAGTTTTTATGTCCTCGTGTACAGGCTTGGTCTCCATGGTGTTTGGAGCCCCTCTGTTTGGTGTTGCTTTTTGTGAAGCTGCGCTGGGGTCGCAGATGGGGTAAGTTCCTAGGGGCAGTGCTGGCCACTGCTTAGACACATACGTGCCTTTTGTGTCCTAGGGCTCAGAGGACTTTAGCAAGGACTTTAAACAGGGTCCTGCTATGTAGCCTAGGCTGACCTCCTGCTCTTCCTGTTTCAGCCCAGAGTGCTGAGCTTATTGGTATGCACTAGTGCCCAAGCCCTCTTTAAAGTTTTATTTATTTATTTTATTTTTTTTTATGTGAGACTGGAGTTCCAGCCCACGACCTTGCACTTGCCAGGCAGGCACTTGTGCCACGGAGCTGTCTCCCCAGCCCCTGAAGTTTTATTCTGAAGCTTTTTTCCACAGTGGCCTTGAACTTGTGCTTCTGCTTCACTCTCCTAGGTATTTGGGATTTCAGGCATTGCCACTGTTGGCCATGGAAGCGCTTTGAGAAGAATGGCTTTAAAACTTGAATACCATTAGATTTTTGTGGCCTTTTCCCCTTGTTTTGAAGCAGGGTCCCACTGTGGTACAGGCTGGCCCTGTGTGCTGCAGGCTTCCTGCCTCAGCCATCAGTGTCCTGTATTGCAGTGGGCCTGACAGTGTTGGTCGGTATCTCTTGGAAGCCTTACCCCATTTTCCTGTGTTTAGTTCTGTCTCAAGATGGTCTGTGGGAGACCCATAGTCATTTATTACCTGGTAAGGAAACCTTGTCAGGTTCATAGAAATCAAATTACTCTGGGTGTAGGTTTAGGTTAGAATGTGAAAATACAGACCTATTTAAATATGTAATGCTTACTACTTTGGGCAACTGGGGAAAAAGGCTCACAGATGGCTCATATCTGTGCTTGGGGTGCTGGAGATGGCCCAGTAGATGCAAGCTCACTGCTCTAAGGGCAGTTCCTAGTTGAGTCCTGTCTCAGTGGAGGGAAGTCCCTCTGGCTGTTTGTATGAACCCAGTAGCAGAGAAGCCAAAACCACCCCTCCGTTCAACACAGGCATTACTTCATCAACTGGCATAATGTGACAAATGTTCGAGTATTCCTGGCTGCCCTCAAGTTCCAGTGATTTTCTGGCCACCCCTAGGGTGGCAGGCCGGCCCGCCTGAGGACTTCTCAGACCCAGCAGTGTCTCCAAACACCTGATTTGCCATCTGCCTGGTCCTAAAAGCACGACCCTGTGGTGCTCCCGTTTACATGAGAGTAGTTGCTCAGGTACAGCTAGAGAAGGCCTCGTGGAGCATGAGGTGCAGAAGGCGTGTAGTGTGCCCTAGCTCCAGCGTCAAGGTTCCTAGTTCAACAGGCCTGAACCTGGAATCCTAACCTGTGGACCTCACTTGAGTTTTGGCAGAATGAGAAGGGGGCTAACCTAGGAATCTGCCAAAGGGAGAGCGTTAAAGTGCATACTAGTCAAGAGTTCATGTGGTTAATGGCTTTAGTTAAGTGATTTTTTTTTGAACATGGAGACAATTTAAAAATCTAATTTTACGAATCCAGTTTGAATAACTGGATGTTTTCCCTCCCATTTTGTCTTCAAAGTAGAAGATTGCTATTATAAGTCCAAATTGGAAGCATACTGTATAAAATTTCAGCCCTTTCCCCAGCATAACCCACAGATTATGTTTCTTTTGAATTTATTTTGGTGGTTGGCTGTGCCATTAGATCCATGTGACATAATAATTTAAGTATTTGCTTTCCTTGAGCTACTTGCAGTTTTCCCTTATTTTGAACCTTCTTTTGTGTTTGGTTATTTCACATACCTTGATTTTCTGCTTTCATTCTTGCACTGGTGTTGGAGTCTGGCACTTGAAGCAGCAAAGAGCCCTGATTGGTGCGAGCCTGGTCTCGCCGCTGTCCAGGTGGCCAGCCTGAGGTCTCTGATTCTGCTGTGTTTTGATTTTATAAAAAAGCAGTGACACTTTTATTGAATCCAGTTCTGTGTGTGACAAAGTCATCCTGACAGGTTCGTAAAGGACATGTGAATGTAGTGAGTGGTTTCCCTTTCAAAGGCTAGTAAGTATTTCTCCTCTATCAGTTGCCCCTAAATTCTATTAGGGGATTGAAGGGGGTCTTTTGCTCTTGAAAGAAAATTTCCATATGTTTAAGCAGATGCAGTTTGTTTTCAGGCGCTTAATGACATACTTAACATTTTTACCCTAATTAGGAGCAGTGGGTCCCTAAATTACAATGGGCTCAGTCCTCACTTTTGAAAATCCTGCCCAGAATTGGGTACAGTTCTGCATACCTGCTTTCCCTCAAGGTAGAACAAGAGGTGATGGGGCGCCCTGCATCTCTTTCTGGGCTGAAATTAGGGTAAGAATGATTATACCTGGGCAATCAGTGGTGCTACAAAATCACATTTTCTCTTCCAGTTAAATACTGGCACACAATTGGATATTATCTCAGACTCTGGTCTGTTATCATAACTTAAACTGGATGAAGGAACCTCTTGATACCCAGCAGGACAGTGATAATGACTTACACTTCACAAGTTTTGTTATAAATGCTTATCAAAATTTTAGTCTGGATGTAATCCCAGCACTTGGGAGGCGGAGGCAGGAGGATCAGTGCAAGTTTGAGACCAGCCTGGGCTACAAAAGTGAGCTCAAGGCCAGCCTGAACTGCATAGCGAGACCCTGTCTCAAAAAGACAAAGACAAAATAATAATTTGGGAAAGTTGGCATGATGGCCCATGCCTATAATCCCACTGAGGCAGAATTGCAGTGAGTTCAGGCTAGCTTGGGATACATAACAGGACCCAGTCTCAAAAAACAGACGAGACTTTGAACCTGTAAACAAAACCTTAGGTTTTGTTTTTAAAAAAATTTAAAACTTCTGTTGCATCTGGCTCTTTGTGACTAGTTGTGCGCAAGAACAGGAAGCCTTCCAAAGGCCAGAGCTCTGTCTCTGTAATCAACGAAAGTTAGAGGGGACAGGCACTGCGTTTGAAACTGGAAGTAAAAGCATAGTCATGAGTTTCGTTTTCATCTTGGCTGGGGCTGCTGTAAGGAATGACCACCAACTGGAAGGGTGAACTGGCATGTATTCCTCGTTGTTGGCCTAGGAAGGCCAACGTGAAAGTTGGAACCAGGCTCTGATGGGGGCCTGTGTCCAGGCTGGATTCTCAGGAAGCAAGATCATTTGTCCAGGGGCAAGCCCACACTTCCGTTGCACCAGTCTGGAAGGCTGAGGCAGGAGAATGGCAGCCTTGGGCATTTGGTGGCTGGTTGAGACCCTGCCGCAAAATTTAAAAAATAAAAAAGTTTGGGGCTCTAGCTCAGTGTGAAGGCCCTGGGCTCAATCGCTGATACACACACATGCGCATACACAATTAACTGTTGGCATAGCTTGTTGTATTACGTAGCCCCAGTGCCAAAAAACCTTGTTTTTTTGTTTTGTTTTGTCTTGTTTTGTTTTTGTCTTTTTGAGACAGGGTCTCGCTATGCAGTTCAGGCTGGCCTTGAGCTCACTTTCGTAGCCCAGGCTGGTCTCGAACTCGCACCGATCCTCCTGCCTCAGCCTCCCAAGTGCTGGGGTTACAGGCGTGCGCCACCACACCCGGCTTAAAAGACCTTGTTTTATTTTGTTGACACAAGGTCTCACTATGGAGTTCAGGCTGACTCTGAACTCACTCTACTCTCCAAGCTGGTGATCCTCCTCCCTCCACCTCCAAGCTCTGGGGTTACCAGAATCAAGAGCTAGCAATCTGAGAGAAAGAGCAAGCTCTTATTGCCTGGCTCATCTGCTACAGATGCTCCCTGTTTAAGGACCTGCATATCTGATGAGCGTTGGGACTTACAACCCATCTGTTTTTGCATACCTCTGTACGTCCTGTTGATACAGCATCCATGTCCTTTTTTGTGCAGTCCACCTTGTTTGTGTAGGACTGCAGTTACTGCTGAGTGTATAGTATGCAGTTTTATGCTCTGCTATACATTACTGCATGCAAGAGTTATGGAAATTAGTCATCAAGTTGCAATTTCCTTTGACAATGTCTTTGTTCTGAGTATTGTAATGTACATACTATATACAAATCCTCCTTTAGTGACCAGTGTATTGAAGGACCCAATCACAGGAACATAGCTGGGCCATTAGGTGAGGAGTGTGTATATAGATTGCACAGGACACAGGGTCACTGTCACAACCATTCGGCTGTGCTGTGGTAGTGTAGCAGTAGTCACAAATAGGAATAGCTGTGTTCCAATAAAACTTTATTTGCAAAAGCAGGTGTCTAGCCCGATTTGGCCCAGCCTTCCAGTTATAGTTCATGGAACCTCTGCCCTGGGTGACACTACTTCCAGCCAGAGCTGTATCTGATTTCTCCTATAAAATAGACTTAAAGTGAGACCAACATAAAATCACCTCAGCCCAGTGAGGGGATTGGAAAAATAAACTTATTTTCTTTAGATCACATTTTAAGGTGTTTTGTTAGATAGCAATACACTACTAAGATAGTGGTACGGTGCAGTAGTGATTTTTAATTTTTTTTTTTAATTTAGTTTTGAGACTGGGTCTCACTGTGCTCCTGAGGCTGACCTTGACCTCTTGTGCTTAACAGTCCTCCTTCCTCAGCCTTCCAAGTAGGTAGGCCACCGCGGCCAGCCTTAATGTCATTGCTGGTATACTCCTTAAGGAATTTTGGAATGTGTACACATTCCACAGTTTGAGATCATCATCCACAATTTTGGATAGAAAGTTTTGTTTTTGTTTTGTTTTGTTTTTTGGTCTTTTTGAGACAGGGTCTCATGATGTAGTTCGGGCTGGCCGTAAACTCACTTTGTAGCCCAGGCTGGTCTCGAACTCACAACAATCCTGCTGCCTCAGCCTCCTGAGTGCTGGGATTACAGGGGTGTACTATCACACCCTGCTTGCATAGAAATTTAAACCATTGCCAAGGATGTTATTTGTAGCAGCATGAGCATTTTAATAATTTTGAAGATACCTGTTCCATCAATTTTCTAATATACTAAATAAAGGTATATAGTCATTTTTAAAAAACAGGAGTTGGCTCCTCAAGCTACTGAGGTTATATATATATATATATATATATATATATATATATATATATATATATGTATTTGCCCTTTGTCATGTTTCACCATTCCCATTTTCTTTTCATAGATTTATTTATTTTCTGTTTTTCAATTAATCACATTAGTCCATGTTGGTACACATAATAATCACATTCACCATAGGGAATCTACACCTGGACATAACACAATTTGATTCCTTTTTCCCATTCCCCTTTCCAATTCCTCTTCCCTTATTTACTAAACTTTGTTTCCATGTTTGCCTTCTTTTATCTTTTTTTTTTCTTTCTTTTTGTTTCAGTCTTCTCTCCTTTCTGGAACAAATACCCTGACACCCAAAATGAAGGAAGGACAGGTTTATTTAGCTCAGTTACTGGAGGTTTCAGTCCATACTCGCCTGGCTCCAAGGTAGATTGGCACACGGCAGAGAGCATGGCAACAGACCAACAACAACAGGCCAATGAGGGCAGCAGAGAGGGTCTGTCCTCTTACATTACTTTCAGGCTGTCCACCTCAGACTGGGTGTAACACACCCATAATCCCAGTAGTACTAAGACCTATAACCCCAGTGGATCACCCATAATCCCAGTGGATCATGAGTTAATCTCAAACTCTAGAAGTCCCCTCCCCATGACTGCAGGAGGTTTGGGGGGACAACTAGATACAAATCATAACACTTTTGCTTACAGTTTTTTGAGATAGAGTCTCACTGTGTAACAACAGTCCTGCCTCAGCCTCCTAAGTGCTGGGATTACAGTTGTGTACCACCATACCCCACTGTATTTTTCCATAGATTTTTTTTTTTTTTTTTTTTTTTGTCTTTTGTCTTTTTGAGACAGGGTCTCACTATGCAGTTCAGGTTGGCCTTGAGCTCACTTTTGTAGCCCAGGCTGGTCTTGAACTCACATTGATCTCCATAGATTTTTAAACTGAAATGTTTATATGTTGAAAGTCCCTCAGAATGGTGATTGCCACAGTTCTCTGTCTGAGAGGACAACAGTCCGTGAGCACAGCACCAATCTTGCTGCGTTTGTCCCATCTCTGCCTCTTCTGCTGTGATATCCTGGCCTTCACCTCCAGGGCTCCCTCTCAGAACCAGCCATTTCCTGGTGTCTATAATTATCCTCCCAAAGCCTCATGTAGTAATGGGTGGGGACTTCTAGAGTTTGTGATTAACTCATGATCTACTGGGATTATGAGTAACCCAAGGCTGGGATTATGAGTTTTAGTACTGCTGGGATTTTGAGTGTGTGTGTGTGTGTGTGTGTGTGTGTGTGTGTGTGTGTGTATACTTCTGGGGCAAAGAGCCTGAATGCAATTTAAGAGAGACAGACTTTCTCTCTAGCCGGCTGAATATAGACTGAAACCTCTAGTAACTGTGAGCTAAATAAATTTTTCCTTCCTCCATTGGGGTGGACCAGACCAACTGGCTGCAATGTGAGGTATTTCCTTGACACAGAAAGGTCATGCAGACGTGCCCTTGATTTTTATTTCCAGTTATGTTATTCACGACTTGCTGACCATGCATGAGACAATGTTTTAGGCTCTGGGTTGAACAAAATGGTTAAAAAGCTGTGCCTCAGTGGTGATTTTATTCTAGGGCCTGCTGACACACAGTGAATGAATGAATGAAATAACAGTGTAATCAGTGAATACTACAGAAAACAGGAAAGGAGAAGGGTAAGAATACAGGGTTCAGTCAGGGCTGTAGTGTAAACTGTCCCCACCCCAGGAGGGGACATTCAGGCAGGATAGAAGGCCATGAGCAGGGACCCTGAGGACATGCAGTCCTCCAAAGGCGGGAGGTACCATGGGTGGAGCCGAGCAAGGGAGAGGTGGAAGTGAGGTTAGAGACTTCACAGGTGCCAGTCAGGCTCACAAACTATAGTGAATGTTTATGAATCATTTTTTAAAAATTTGTGCCAATGGAAGACACATTGCCACTAATTCCCCCTCTAAATCTACCCCCATATTCCAACCCCCATATTCCCATCCTTCCTGCCACGTCGTGCAGCAGCTCTGGAGTCCTCCTTCCTGAGTGTCTTTAGTTATGTCTCCTCTGCTCCAGTGTCCTGAACTGATTCACAATATTTCCCTTTCTTGTCATTTTTGACTTTGGGGAAGACTATGGTGGCTGGAAGCACAGTTTTTATGAGCTGGTCGGAGTTTTTCTTCTGTAGATGGGAGAAGAGTGGGGTAGGAACAAACTGGGGTGACACCTTCTCAGGGAGCTTGTGTGAAAGCTGATCATCTAGAAAATGCTTTGCTTCATAGTAGTGATGCCCAGCACCCTCAGAGTGACCTCAGATAACCTTGGTCATTAAAGGACCCCAGAAGTTTGGAAGACTCCAGTCTGAAGATCCCTGTTACACTGAAAATAGTGCTACGACTGGCACTGACTGGTTTGTTGGTTCTGCACCTATCTCTGTTTTCTTTCTTAGCTGCTTACTCCTCTGGGAATCTGCCACGCTTGCTTTCATGAATTCATTATTGTCCGGCAGTGTTAGGCACCTCCTGACTCTAGGCATGGGGCAGGGCCCCTGAGGGCTGGTATGATGGGAACCACAGCCAGCTGGGGAGGGCTCCAGGGCTCGCCAAGGTCAGAGTCAATCACTGGTCCAAGCTAGGACTGAGCCTAAGAGGAAATCTGTCCTGTGTAGGTCAGTCCCGCTCAGCAGATTCTCCTTGGCCCCGTACGAGCTTTTAATTGCCAATCAGATTGATCTGTGTGTGGGAAACCTGTTTATTATTATCTGAGCCTCACTAAACCCTTTTAATTATAGAAAAAGTACTTTTTTGGGGGCATGGCTTTAATAAACACTGAAATATGTAAAATATTTAATATATTACATATTTCAGTATTTGTACATAGGGGAATGTAACCCCTATGTAAAACCAGCAAAGATTTTATTTTTCTTCTGAACATTAATCTGGAAAAAAACAATATTTGGGGGAAAAGTAATAACAATCCATAAAACTGTTCTTCTGCAAGGTAATTTGAGATTTCAAAGGTTTTATTTGTTTTTTGGGTTTTTTGTTTTGTTTTGTTTTTTGTTTTTGTCTTTTTGAGACAGGGTCTCGCTATGCAGTTCAGGCTGGCCTTGAGCTCACTTTTGTAGCCCAGGCTGGTTTCGAACTCGCACCGATCCTCCTGCCTCAGCCTCCCGAGTGCTAGGGTTACAGCCGTGCGCCACCATACCTGGCCCAAGATTTTGAAGTTTTTAAGAAAAAAAAAAAGTAAATGTGTGGTGAATTTGCTCATATTCATCCACATTTTTTTCCTGACATCTCTGGTGCTTGTTATAATGTTGCTTGTGCAAATTTGTGGTATGATACATAAATCCATTGTGTTCTTTCCCGGAGCATCATGATTTCTATGTCATCTGCATTCTGAACAAGTTTGCAAGCCACTACTATGGGCAATTCGAAAACATCAAAGGGTTCTAAGTCCATTAGCATTTAGAAAGTTCCATTGGAGGACTTGACGAATTCACATCAATTCACTCAACAAACATTACCTGTGCTTCACATGGAGAGCAGACTCTGTGCCGACACTGACTCTGAGGACGATGTCGAGCCCATGGAGTCTCCCTCCCCTGCCTCCTTGCCCACCACCTCCCTGCCTCAGATGCAGACCTGTGGCTTGGTGTGGTGACGAGGTACCAGTTTCGACCTTATGTGGCCTTGAGATGTTCCTTGCATGCGCCAAGCCTGGCTGAGGTGGCAGGCAGGGCCTCCACTAGGAGACAGCTAAGGCATATCACTCCAGGGGCCTTTTCATCTCTCTTCAAAATCTAATCTCAGAACACACCTGCTGTCAACCGTTGTTCCTTCCTGGGGACTTTATGCTTTTGGTCTTCAAGCTCCTGCAGGGGCCCTGACAAGGGGTGCTGGGGTGAGGGGATCCTAAGGCCACTGACAGCCAGAGTCACCCTCTCTACTGCAAGCACCAAGCTGACAGGCAGAGCTAAGGCCAGGACAGCAGGAAGAACACGCAAGGCAGCCACGTCTTTAGAAAGGAACTTCATGGTACATGAGATTCCTTATCTGAGCTGTCCTCTTCTGTTTCTAAAACCTGAGCATGACCCAGGCCTGGTGGCTCATGCCTGTAATTACAGCACTACGGGAGGTGGAGGCAGAAAGGTCACAACTCCCGTGCCCATCTAAGCAACGTAGTGAGACCCTGTCTCTTAAAAGAAACACACACACACACACACACACACACACACACACATATTTTAACAGGGCGGGAATGTAGCTCAGTGAGAAGGAGCTGTCTGGGTTCAGTCCTCTGGACTACAAATCAAAAACAAAAGCCTCACCCGAGCTTGATGATGTGACCCCAGGTTATCACCTTCAGGTTCCCCTGGAGGCTGGCTCAGCAGGTAAAATCCAGATTCCTGCATCCCTGAGTGATTACCTCCAGCAGAAACTGCTGGCTGAGTCTCACTAAGATGCGGCGTGGGTGATGGAAAGGCTGTGAGTAGAGTTAGATCAACATGGGGCCTCTGGAAGGTCCACCCTTATCCTGTAGGTACCACTGAGCAAGTTTCTTAATTCGTCTGTCACCTCACCTCTAAAAATGAAGACAACAGCCAGCACCCCTGAAGTTCCACAGGGCAGTATAGTAAGCTGTATTTTGAGTTCGTTTTTGGCATTTTACAACAGTGTCTCACTCTGTAGTTTAGGCTGGGCATGACCTCACTATGTAGCCCATACTGGCCTCAAACTCATGGTGATCCGATCCTCCTGCCTCGGCCTCCTCGCCACCGTGCCCAGTTTGACCTGTGTAGTTCATGGTGAAGATGTCTTCTTCTTCTGCCTGCTGTTAGTGCGCATCGACCTCCTTGCACACGTGGGGGCAACATGCAAAGGGCGCCACCCGGCCAGCATGGGTCCTCCCATTGCGAATAGTGAGAGAGAAGTGGTAAGGGACATAGACCACAATGCAACTGATATCCTCCTGGATCGTGCTTTACCCAGAAGAGCTTTTTTTTTTTTTCCTGTAAGGAGTCACAGGAATGCATGGGTATGCACGTGCATGACCACACACACATACACACACACACACACACACACACACACACACACACACTTAGGCTGATGTGCCGAGCTGTATTCGATTAGTTCCGGGCAGAAGAGCATTAGGGCATCTGAAAACCACAACAGGAGACGTCGATTCTGATGGGCCCAAAGCTCGGGATATTTCCTTTCAACTGAACTGGAGGGAAAGTACTTTGATATAGGGTACATATGGAAATATTTTACAGCACTCTTAAAAAGTTGGCTATTTTGTTCCATATCTTTGCTCTTCAATGTGTATGAGGCCTGACAAGTCAACATCTTGGAAGACTTCACGTGGACCCTCAGCTGAAATATTTTTCTTGAGCCTGGGTGGTTTGCTTGCATGGACTGCCATGCGCATGGAGGACAGCACTGACCATCCCTGCAGCTCTGCTCTGGGCTTCTGCAAGCGAACCAAGGACCTGGCCCTGCACAGCTCGGCCCTGCAGGGAGGGCTCTGTGCTGCTCACCTACTGCAGTGGTGTGGCTGAGGGGCTGGGCGCGTGCCTTCTGGTGCTCACAGGCAGTCCACAGCAGCCTGAGTTTGGGCTCAGATTCTTTCATTGCTGAAAATACCTTTCTCAGTCATGAAGTGAAACATACCTTGGAAAACAAATCTATTAACAGTGATTGCTTTCAAGGAGAGGAAGATACAGGAAAGTGACTTTTGCTTTTCATGTTTTATCCTTTGTATTTGATAACTGTGAATACATAATCTTAACTTTTTAGAACAGGGACCATAAAGCTGGGCATGGTGTTGCAAGTCTATAATCTCAGCACCTGGGAAGCTGAGGCAGGACAGTTGGCAGGAGCTCAAAGCCAGGCGGGACTACTTAGTGAATTCAAGGCCAGCCTGAACTATATAACTAGACCCTGTCTCAAAACAACAACAAGGGCTGGAGAGATAGTTCTGAGGTATAAGCACCTGCCTGGCAAGTACAAGGGCCTGGATTTGATCTCTGGTACTCCATGCCATTGATCAGCTACAAGCTGCATAGTGAAACCTTGTACCAAACAAGCAAATAAATCCGTAAGTAGTTGAAAATAATAAAACAACAACAGTACCCTCAAAATAACAGGGATCATCTGTTTGATGATGTTGTGAGCCATTTTTTGTTATTTATTCTCTATAGATTTCTGTATTGAAAAACGAAGTGTAACAAGCACACTTGTAAAACCTTAACTAGGAATAATTCTTTTTTAAAAAAATTCAGTTACTTGCTATATACATTTTTAAAAAATTTACAAGTCTATATGATTTGCAAGGCAACTAGATATCAAATAATATCCTGGGTTTGATATTTTATTCATCTGAAAATGATGCTTTCACAAGATTTTTCTTTCATCATTAAAAGCATAAACCATTTGCACTTAAAAGCCGAGCTCGGAGGCCGTGGAAGGCAGCCCTCTCTATGTAATATTTAATTACTCTTCCTCCATCATTAGCACAGGGGTAAATCTCTTTTAAAGAAGTTTGCCTTTTTACTATGCCTGTGAATGCAGTTTGCAAAGACTGAGTGAGACTGGTTCATATAAAAGAGAACTACTGCCCTGCTGTGGCCACAGAAAGAAATTCTAGATGGGAAGTCAAAAAAAAAAAAAAAAAATCTAGTTGAATTGCAATGGCTTTGTTGGTGAGATGGAAGTGTACAGCATCATCTTTAGCTGGTTTTTAAATTACTGTCTGGATTAACTGTACTGTGGGGGCATGCTGCCTGGTTTTTAAAATTTAGACTTATGCCACTGCATGGCAACCCATCCACCAGCCTCTGCCCCACACCTCTACCTCTCCCCCGGCCCCCACTGGCCTCTGAAGGTAGAGCTGTCAGAGGAGAACTTTTGCAGCTCCCTCTCCCTCTTTCACATCTAAAAACTTTACTTATTTGTTTATATATATTTTTTGGAACCAAGAATCAGACTCAAGACCTCACACTTACCAGGCAGGTACCACACCACTGAGCTATATCCCCAGCCCCCTAAAAAATTTAATGTACACGATAGCACACACTTTAGACAGCAGGCCAGGACCCTGCCACTTTCCGCATGTGGTACCTTGAGCATGTGGCCTATGTCAGTAGGCCTTGCTTTCCTTATCTAACAAGCAAAGCAATGGCATCCACTCTAAGAAGTATTGGACAGGTTATAGAAGCTGCTCAGTGTTCAGCTTAGTCCCTGATACCTCTGAATGCTCTGCTTTCTCCTGTGGAAGATGCACAGCTGATACCCAAGGCACACTTTACCCCTGTTGGGCTCCATCTCACACTCTTTTGCCACCATCCTCACTGTGTTCGGTTCCTTATTCTCCTCTCTTCTTAGGAAGTTTGGTCCCTACCTCTCCATGGTCTTCTCTCCTTGTTTTACACAAAATGCCTGTGTGCATCAGCTTCACGTTGCTGAGACCAAGTGCCCCTTAGGTATAACTTAAAGAAGAAAAGTTGATTGTGGCTTGTGTCTATGGAGGTTTCAGTCTGTGGTCAGCGGACTTAGCAGAGAAATCAGAAGGGCATGGTGGAGGAAGACTGCTTATTGTGGCAGCCAGGAAAGGGGGAGGAGAGGGAGAGAGAAAGTGAGAGGGAGAAGGAGAGACAGAGACAGAGCAGGGACAAGGATACATGCTTCCAGGTTACACAACCAGTGGTCTTCCTCTAAGCAGTGTCCACCTCCAACCACCACATCCACCTGTGAGCTCATTGATGGATTCATCCATGATAAAAGTCATGTTACAACTTCCGAGGATATGGCAGAGTGGTGAACAGCAAACAAAGAGCCTCTCCAAGACTTGGTGTCCAGATGCTACAATACAGAAACACAAAGAAGAGGGAGAGAAGCAGGTTCCCAGGACTCAGCAAGGGTGTGGAGTGAGAATTGAAGCCCACAGGGAGAGCAAAGAGAGAAGACGTTAACGAAGAAGAAGGAGGCAGCAAGTGGCACTTTCTCCCTGTGTGGGAGGTGTGACTCCAACCTGCAGCCACACAGTGACTACTGGTGACCTCAGGGGCCTCCACAGAGAAATGCAGTGGAAACAGAGCAGTGGACGCACAGACTGCAGTGGCTGGTGAATGTCCTCCAGAAGTGGGTGACTGGCTGGTAGCCATCTTGGAGAGGGGCCAGCTGAGCTCAGAACTCAGCGCTGCTTCAGGCTGGTTCCATCTGGTGGCTCCCAGTGTCTGGGTGAGGCAGAACCGACTTCAAGTCAGCAGGAGGTCAAGGAGCTGAGTTCAAGCCAGCAGCAGACCCACAAAGTGTTATAGGCTGAACAACTCAGGTTCCAGCCTCATAGCCAGAAACCAGCTCGCATGTCAGTGGAACTACGGAGATAATCAGCATGCATCTGGACTCTGCCCACTTTGCCTACCACTGGCAGCAGACACCTGCCTTAAAATGGATATTTTAAAATTATTTTCTTGTCTCTTTTTTCTTGATTACTTGTTCTTGTTTTTAGTAGTATGAATATTGCTTCTTTTTTATTGTTCAGTTCTGTTCTTATTTTTATTTCTTTTTTTCTTGTCTTTTTGAGACAGGGTCTCGCTATGCAGTTCAGGCTGGCCTTGAGCTCACTTTTGTAACTCACACTGATCTTGAACTCATACCGATCCTCCTGTCTCAGCTTCCCAAGTGCTGGGATGACAGGTGTGCACCACCACGCCTGGTTTTTGTTTTTATTTCTTGGTTTTCTTTCCCTCCTATCCTCTTCACCAGCTTCCCAAAGTTTGTATAAAGTTCCTCTGTCCTCCAGTCTTGCTTCTAATCTCATCCTCTTTTCTTTCTTTCTGTTTTTTTTTGTTTTTGTTTTTGTTTTTTGTTTTTTGAAAAGGGATTTTACTGTGTAGTCTAGGCTGTACTTAAACTTATTATGGAGCCAGGGCTGACCTCAAAACCACAGTGAACCTCCTGCCTCAGCCTCCTGAGTATTGGGATTGTAGGTAAGTGCCACCTGGCCTAACCTCTTCTCTTCTTATATTTCTTCATTTTCCCCCTCTAACTCCTTTTAAGTTTCTTCCCCTGAGGATAAAACTACCATATTGAGGGCATATTGACTGTATATAATTTTCTGTTTTGTTTCAGATTTTGTTATATAACCACAAATGTAGTTCATATGGTTCAAGGTAGGAAATTAATAGTTATCACAGTTTGTCATTTCTAGGCTGTCTGATACTATTGTGACTGGTGAGTGTATTACCTTAGCCAAGGTGACATAACTGTTCTCATCAGTTGTTCTTCCTGGATTGCCAAGACTTTGATTGCCTAAGAGTCATAAACAATACTGTAGGGCAGTGCCAAAGAACTAGGGGCTAAGTCAAATGCCCAGAAACTTCTCATCCCCAATGAGAAGTGAAGAGATAGGAACTTGCAACAGACTCAAAATCCAAACACCAACTATACCTGGAAGGCACCTCTGAGAAGTAGTCAGAAGTAGTAACTAAGGATTCTAAATACTATCACTAAAGCTACTTTTCATAAGCAATTTATAAGGATCAATCTAGAAATTAAAATGGAAAACAAAATAGGAAATGAGAAGACACTTAAACAAGATGCAGTCCCAGACTTCCAGCTCACCAAAGGCAAACTCAGGGAAATGAGGTGGAACAATCTGAGTGCCACCCAGCTGGACTCTGACATGGTAACACAGAAGTAATAAAGCAGATGAATGAGGCTCTAGAAAAAGTCAAATCAGAAATACTTTTGTCAGATCACTGCAGAGAAGGTGACCATAATGAAAGACACGGTTAGTGACTCAACAGCAGATAGAGATTTAAAAAAATAAAGGAGCTTAGGAAAATGATGGAAACCCAACATGGGAAAGAAATAGAATCCATGAATCAATTAGAAAAAGAATCCATCAATCAAACAGAATCCAGGAGATTAAAGATTCTTTTGAAAGCATATGTACCAGAATGAGCTAATGTGAAGATAAATATCAGATGTAGGGGACAGGATTGCAGCTAGTAATCATAAAAGAAAGATCTTTCTTTCTTTCTTTCTTTCTTTCTTTCTTTCTTTCTTTCTTTCTTTCTTCTTGAGACAGGGTTTCCCTGTATCATTCAAGGTGGTCTTGAACTCACTAAGTAACCCAACTTTGCCTCAAACTCATGGTGATCCTCCTACTGTTAGCCTCCCAAGAGGTAGGAGTGCAGGTGTGTGCCACAGTGCTGGCTAGAAAGATTTCTTTCTTTGTTTGTTTTGTTTTCTCTTTTTGAGACAGGGTTTCACTATGCAGTTTGGACTGGCCTTGAACTCACTTTGCACTCCAAGCCAGCCTCAAACTCAGAGTGATCCTCCTGCTTTACTCTCTTTAGTTCTGGGATTACAGGCATGTGTCACCATGCCTAGCCTAACATTTTTGAAAAACTGCAAGGGACTACAAGAAATATATCTAGCAGCTGCTAGATGATCCAAAGAAAAATAGCATAATATCTATTGGAGTCAATGAAAAAGCAGGACCCAGGTATGGTGGCACACACCTGTAATCCCAGCACTTGGAGGCTGGGCTAGGACAATTTCCATGAGTTTGAGGCTGGCCTAGGCTACATAAGTGGATTCAAAGCCAATCTGTAC
>PVKN010002168.1:0-44518 GCA_004027915.1 Capromys pilorides | reverse complement strand
CCCTGGCACCTCATTTTTCATACTTTAAAAAATGTTTTAATGATGTTTTTGGGGGCCAGGGAGACAGCTCTGTGGCACAAGTGCCTGCCTGGCAAGTGCAAGGTCATGAGTTTGAACCCTGGTCCCACAAAAAAAAAAAAAAAACCCAAAACAAAACAAAATAAAGATGTTTTTAACCCTTTGATTTGTTTTCCTTATCAGCTATTAAACAATTATGATTGTACTAGACATAGGAATCCCATTTTCCTGTTGCCCTTGGTAATGCTCTTTAAGTAGTAGTCACCCGACAAAGACTGGTATTTTATTTTTACTACTGACCAACTCCTTGGGAAACAGCTGGTGTTTGTAAGAACAGAGGTCAGGGTTCCAATCTTGATCCAGCAACCTGGAGAGCTTGATAAAATTTCTGTTGCAAACCTGTGTTTCCCTTCTTTCTTCCCAGTTCTGAGAGTTGAACCCTGGAGCCTTTGCACTGAACTATACTCTCAGTCTTTTTTGTATTTTGAGGTACATTCTAAGTTTCCCAGACTGGGTCGAATTTTCAATCCTCTTTCCTCAGCACCCCCAGAGCGCTGGGATTATAGGTGTAAATCAGGGCCACTGTGCCTGGACCTCCTGCTTCCTTCATTTATTAAAAAAAAAAAAAAAAAAAAAAAAAAAAAAGCTCGCCTGGCCCTCCTGCATTTCTACATAAAATGTCAAACAGTGGCCAGACCACTGTGGCACTCACGGCAAAAGAGTATGACGTGGTACAAATGCAGGACACAGAAGCCACATATTGCCACGGCCCATTCTATTAACTGCTCATTTTTTTTCTACACCCATGTACTTCACAAAATCAAGATCAATCTGTCCCCACTGCTTGGAAGTTGGTTTGGGCCAGTGGAACTCATGAGCAGGAGGCGGCCCCTTACCCACAGGGGCCTATGCCTGGCACCCTGTGGCCCAGGCCAAGCCCATCTCCCTGGCCAACAGTCCTGGTGAGACATTCTCGGGTGTGTGGGACTCTGGCACACTCTGGGTGAGCATAACATCAAGATACCACCAGTGAATTTTTACTTTGGGATTATTAAACTAAAGTGAATCAAATTATTTGACAAATAACAAAATGATTACTTCAACAAAATTTCCATTTTTTCTAATTTTGTCTTTTTATAATACAAGGGATTAAACCCAGGGGCAATTTAGCAGTGAGCTACATCTCCAGCTGTTTTTGAGACAAGGTCTCACTAAGTTGCCTTGGAAGGACTCAAACTTGAGATCTTCCTGCCTCAGCCTCTCTCAGTGCTGGAATTATAGGCATGTGTCTATTTACCAAGCTTCTAATTTTTACTTTATTTCCACTGCTGCAAAATATGGTTAGTAGTTAGTTTCTATTAACCAAATTGAAAGTTTGTATCAAATAGCAGTGGGAGATTAGCAGGATTACGGATACAATTTTCTGTTTGAAGGTTCACCTTTGTATACTACCAATAATGCCTCTTAAAAAAATAAGTTTTGGTAAAATGGCCAGCTGAAGATGACTAGATTTTGGAGGGGCACTACTGGGGACTGAATCCAGGGCTCTTAGCACCAAGCTATATCCCAGCCTCTTTTTGAGATAGGGTCTTGATAAGTCACTAAACTGCCCATGTTGGGCTTCTGCCTCAGCCTCCCAGAGTGCTAGGATTACAGGCATGCTCTACCACGCCTGTTTTGTTTGTTATTTTACTGAGCTATCTCCCCAGCCCCTTGTTTGTTTTTTTCATACCTATTAAAGTTACCAATTTTTGAAAGGTCAATTTCAAAGCATCAATGGTTACCTAATGTTATCCATAACCCTAGATAGATGGATATAAAACCTTGTAACTCTATAGTGATGGGCACGTCTTCATCAGACCCTTAGGTACAATCCATGTATAATTTAATCAGTTTTTCTTGCATGGGAAATATCTCAAATCCAAGAGTATGGCCACAGCCTCAGAATCAGGTGGGCACAGCTTTGAAATAAAAGCCTTTCTCTCTTCAGGTTTTTTGAAGCAGGGTCTTGCCATGTAATCCAGGCTGGCCTTGAACTCACTGTGATCCTCTTGCCTCAGCTTCCTGAGTACTGGGACTACAGGTGTGTGCCATTACACCCGGCAGGGAGCCTGCTTTCAAAGGAAAGCTTTGGCTTTGCCCCTCTTCCACTCCTCCAGATCACTAGGAGCACCAGGTGGGAGCTCTGCACAGTGATGGTAACTTCTCATGGTGTTCGATACCCACACTTGACAAAGGACGAAACAGACTACAGGAGTTAATGAAAAGATGTGATCAAACACAGGACTCTCTTTAATTTGTGCCTGTACAACAATACTGGCAATGGCAGGTCAGCCATTCATCAAGGATGCATGAGAATTTTCCTTGGAACTCGGGCAGGGACAAGACAAGGCCAGCTGGATCTAGCTGATAGCACTGAGTATTGAGGGATTATAATATGCCATCAATCCTTATATGGACACACAAGAAGACCTTATGTAAGCCATCTGACATGACGGCATTTCTTACTTAGTTTCTTCACCCCTTTTTTTGAAGAGAAAGCCCAACGGAATCACTTTTGGTCTCTGTCGTGGTGCTAAGGTTCGACCTCGGACCTTATGTGTGCTAGGCAAGTACACACATGTGCTAGGCTACCACTGAGCCACACCTTTTGCCCATAATTACTTTTTAAAGTGCTTGGAGACTGGGCTGAAAGCCTCTGTACATGTAAAAAACTATAGTAATTTCATGACTGTTCACTTACTGAATCAACGTCTAAGACAACTCCATGAAGCCCAAAAGTTTTCAGCATCCCTCGGATGGCAAATTTTGGCAGAGCAGTTCCAACAGTGCTGCTGGCTACGTTGTTGCTGTCGGGGGAACGGGTTACTACTGTGAGACCTGAGGGCATAGAAGGAGAAATTTCTTCAGGAAGAATCATTCAGGACCTTTATCACATAGTCTACAGAAGTTCTACAGCATTTAATAGTGTCTGTAGTTTGGTTATAAGCAAAAAAGGGCATAGCTTAGAAGGTAAAATGATAAAATGTTGTAAAAATAGATAATTTGCAAATAAAAAGATAAACCAATACTTAAAAAGAGCAAAGAGTTTAAACAAACATTTCTTCAAAGAGAAATGTTAAGGCAACTCATAAAAGGATATTCAACATCAAGGAGCACATGTGAAAGCCACGCACAGCATGATACTTCCAGCTCACAGCGAGGACCACAGTCCAAAGAGCAACCTACTGTGGGTGACGACACGGACGCACAGTGATCCGAGCTCTCACCCATGGCCATCCAAATGTGACACAATGGAGTGGCTTTGGGAAATCCCGTGGGAGTGCCTCAAAAAGTGAGCTATAAAGTTAGCATGTACCCGGCAATGCCATTCCCACATGCCAGGGTACTGTATCCTAAGAGAAATAAAAACACAGGTCCATACAAAAACTTGTACACAAATGTTCACAGCAGATTTGGTCATAATAGCAGAAAAGTGGTATCAACTCAAATGTCTATCAGTGGATAGACAAGCCAAAATTGGACATAGGTATACAACAGAATATAATTTGGCCATGTAAGTGATAAAGTATTGACATACGTTTCAACATGGACGTACCTGGTTTAAAAAAAAAAAAGCTAGACAAAAATCACCCACATTATATGACTCCATCTATGGGAAATGTCCAGAACAGGTAAATCCATAGAGACACAAGGCACAAAAGCAGTTCCCAAAAGCTAGGAAAAAGAGGAACAAGGAGAAAAGGGCCACGTGTGTGTGTGTGTGTGTGTGTGTGTGTATGTTTTGGGGGGAGGGATTGTGGATAAAAATATAAGAAATTAGAGGTGGTGATTTGATGTTTATACAACTTTGTGAATGTTCTAGAAACTGCTAGCCGGGTGTGGTGGCACATGCCTATAATCCCAGCACTCAGAGGGCTGAGGCAGGAGGACTGTTGCAAGTGAGACCAGCTTGAGCTACAAAGTAAGTTCAAGGCCAGCCTCAATTGCACAGCAAACCCCTGTCTTGAAAGAAAGAAAGAAAGAAAGAAAGAAAGAAAGAAAGAAAGAACCTAAAAACTGATGAACTATATATTCTAAAAAGGTAAGTGTTGCTGTTGATGGTGCCGGGGATCACAGCAGGAGCCTCAGGTATGCCATGTCCTCCACCACTGAGCTACACCCTCCAGACCTTAAAAGGGCAAATTTAGGGTACGTGAATTATATCCCACCTCCATGATGTTCTAGTATTTTTGTGAAGGTAATCCATAGAGGCACAGTTTTAAATTCTCTTTTTGGTGATTTTCTGTTTTTTTCTCTCATGTCTTTGAAATAATCAATAGCTTTTGGGTTGTTTTGTTTTTTGATACCGCGTAATCTATGCTGGATTGAACTTGTGCCTTGGACTCCCAAGTGTTAGGATTACAGATGTGTACCACCACACCCCATTTGCAACAGATTTTTAATCAAAAGAATATACTGTAAGAAGTTATTTAAGAGGCCAGAAAACCATGATGGAGTTTCGATATCTCCGAAGCTGGGACTAAGCACAGAGGCCCATCTAGAACCTTCAGCACAGGATCCGTCCCTTCTTGACTCCCAGACCTGCCATGGCTAGTGAGCAAGAGAATATGGGGGCAAGTGCCAGAAACTGAATGTCAGCCTCTGCGCCACCCCATGATGCTTGTGAGCTTCACATGGGAGCACTTGGAAGAGGTCAAGTCTTTTAGGATAAGGAGGTCATGTAGGGAGAGACATAGCCCCTTGGTTCCTGCCTAGAAAATTCAATTTCTTTTCATCAGAAATTTTATACATGTAGTAAGGAAGAAAGCAAAACCTTTTCGAACTTTGTCAATTGTGAACTTGTTCGCTTCATCTTTAATGTCCTCAATGGTGGGAAGATAAAGGTCTCTTGGGATGCCGCCATTCTCTTCATAGAGAAACTCAACTGTCTGTCGGGCAATGTCCACCATGCCTGAAAACAGAACACACCAGGTAACTCTCCATAGGATACACAGTCTTGTGTATCCCACAAGACTGACTTGTGACTAGAATGAAATGACAGAGAATCTTTCACACTCAGTTTGTGAGGGATAAGGAAGGTAGCTATGCAGTCTCTACCAATTCTAAATACTAATACTTTTGGAAATTTCTCCAATCCCTCCCATGGAAATAGAAGCACAAATGTGCAAAGGTACAAGAACACTCACTGCAGCATTACTGGTGAATAACAACAGCAAAAAATGGAAGTAACCAGACTGTGTGACCACACAGATGGTTAAAAATGGTGGCACACCATTGCACAGTCATTTTATTTTAATTCAAAGGAAAAGAAAGTTAATTCAAAGGAAAAAAAAAAATGGATAAACAAGAAGAAAAATGTTGGTCAACATTATTTATGAATTTATGTGCTATATGTGATTTTACTACAATAAATACATGTTGCTTGTCTAAGAGAGACAGACAGCTAAGCCATACCAACTTCATTCATTCATTCATTCGTTCGTTCGTTCGTTCGTTCATTCATTCATTCATTCAATACAGGGCCTCGTTACATAGTTCAGACTTGTAGTGATCCTCCTGTTTTAGCTGGGATTACAGGGGCATGGCATGGGGCCGGCACAGCATGCGGTACTAGGTATTGAACTGAGGTCCTTGTGTCTGTCAGGCAGGTGCCTAGATCTCCCCAGCCAGCCATATCAACTACATGAAGATCTCTGTTCTTTCTTCTCAGAGGGAGAACATATTCCTACATTCAATAGCAAATGTGGCCACAATTAAGTAATACACTAAACAAACAAGTATCCCAAGACCTAAAACAACAAATAGTCAAAACAAAAAAGGAGAAAGACAGACAGCACTGTGGGGAGCACTGTCATGTGGGGAGCACTGTCATGTGGGCTCCAACATTTCCATTTGGCCCCGCTGCGTTAGACCTCACACTGCTAAGAAGTTGTGAGCGAGAGAACAGGGGTTGATGGTATCTGCCTTTAAACGGGCCGATCTCCATCACATTTATCTTTTACTCCCTGGCCTTGCTGTAATGCAGAGGCATGGCAATTTTCTGAGCAATTTTAAAGGGGGTATAATTACAGAAAGATGATTATGCAAAGAAGCAGCAGAGAGAATAAATAAGAACTGTGGCCAAATGGGTGGAGATTGTAAAATGATAATCTTTGCAATATTTTCAAAAGAAATAGCAGAAGGGAAGAAAACCTCCCTATAATAAGGAGGAACCAAACTTGCACAGTCCAGGGCTGGTGTCATTAGCCTTTCTGGGGGACCTGAGGACAGGAGGCCAATTCGCTCTTACAGTGGTGGTCCTCTGGGCATTATAAGCCACGTCCTGATTTTCCTTTCAGCCTTTGCCACTGCTCTACAAAGGGGAAACCTCACCTTCCATCACTGCCATTTGGAAGTACAGTAACTGAATGGTTACTGCAACCAGCTACTGGTCTTAGGAGCTTTATCTATTAACAACTCATTTATTTCTCATATGCAGATGAAATGCCTATGAGAACTAATGGTTGACATTATTAGTTTCATTTTAAGGAGCAGGAGAACCCAACCTCCCATAGCTAGTAAACAGTACATCTGTGACTTCCCATGACAACCATTCCCATGACAACCATTCCAGCTGTATTTAGCAGCCCCCAAACCAAAAATATTTGAGTTTTATTTTTATTTATTTATTTATTTATCTATTTATTTATTTATTTTGCAGAACTGGGGATTGAACTCAGGACCTTGCACTTGCCAGGCAGGTGCTCATTCTACTGAATTATCTCCCCAGCCCCTATTTGAGTTTTATACTGACAAACAAACGCCTAAAAATGGAAGCAAAAGACTTCCATTGTTCCATGGAAGGGAGAAAATACCACTGTCAGGTTAGGTGTGGCATTTGTGAAGTGCCTCTCGTGGTTTAAATCTACCCTGTATCTTTCCACCCCATGCAATGAGCTTCTCAAGAATAAAAAGCACCAGACCTAGTTGTAAAGCCCCCTTGATCTGGTCCAGGCCCGATTTCCGTTCTGCCTCATTGCGGAAACGCCTTCGGATGGTGGGAAAAACCTTGGTTTCCCAGGCTTTCACTAGCAGAGCATAGTGGTCCTCCTGGAAGGAGAAAGAAACTCATGAGCAATGGAGCATGTGGTGTAGGCAGTTTACCTTCCCTCCCTTACAGTTCTCCCCAAGCGCTTTCCCCAAAGGTGGTAATGGAAGTGCGGGTGCAGAGCCTACAGGGTGTGTACCTCTCAAGATGCAGGAAGGAATATCTCCATGGGAACAGACTTTTGCCCTCAAATGCCAGAGGCACATTTATGGAATTCTGAAACTCCCTGTGGATCACTAACAAAGTCCTTCGTTTCTTCAGCACCCAGACCTCTACTGGACCACTGGGTGAGCAGACATGTTACTGATGGGTAGCTTAGAAAGACTGATGCAGCATGACAGCTGTTCACATGTGATGACACACCCGGAAGAGTAAAAATGCTGGCTTTGCAGGCTCACGTCAGAACCACTCCCCGGCTTGGCTTGTCCTTGTTACCAGAGAGCTAGGCAAGCGCTGCCCAAACCCTGTCCAGGCCCTCAGGTCGCTCACCTGCGGGATGTCATCCTCATCATCATCATCACTTTCATCATCTGCAAGGGGAGGCGGGTGGGGATCTGGGCCAGAGGTGATGAAATTCTCATAGCTGAGTTCCACTTTATAATGACAGGAAGTGTCACTGTCATACTCTGTAACAAAGCGTCATAACAGCAAAACGTAAACAAGAGCAGACTGGGAAAATCATGGACTTCTCACCCTTGGACAAACTCGACTCCTTGAATGGCATAAAGGCTCCTAGTATGTCTAGGAGTTTTAAATTAGAATCAAGAAACAAGCACCTGTGAGTCCTGAGATTGTGTGTGTGTGTGTGATCTGTTCAAGTCAGAAGAATCTGAAAAGTTCTTTACTATGAGAAAGAACCAAAAAGGCTTTTAAAATAGTTTGCAAAGCAGTTATCAAATATGGCCTGAAAACAGCTTTAGTTGGTAAGCTTACTTTTACTCAGTAAGTACCAATCACCTAGATTAAGTCCCAATCACCTAGATTCTACAGTTGGTAATCTCTCAGTTACGTATTTGATAGGGTACCGCTATGCAGTTCAGGCTGGCCTTGCACTTGCAGCAATCCTCCTGCCTCTGCCTCTTCAGTGCTGGGATTATAGGCATGAGCAACCATGCCTGGTTCAGTTTAAAAACAATTTTTAAAAATGAGCCAAATCATCAAATGAAAAGATTTGATATGAACTTTTGGGGGCTTTCACTGTCTAACACCATTTTGCTGACACAAAATATTCCTGTAAGAGGGAAGAAATGTACTTTCCCAGCTGCACACCTCCAGCACCCATTTCTTCCACTTGACCCATGGGCGTGTAAGCTTGTAGCGTCAGACTACAGTGGGAACGCCCCAGGCAGGTGAGTTTGTAGGATGCCTGGCACCCATATCCCAGATAGCAACAGTCCCTAGGAAGAGGCAGCTTACGTTGCTGAGCAGTGGCCACAGCGGCAATCCGGCATGGTGGCCCATGAGTACCCGGGTCTGAAGCAATACTGGTGCCAGCATCATTGTCACTGTCAGATGCCATGGCAAAGGGCAGGGCCTCGAAGTTGGCACTGATTTCCTCTGCCAGGTCAGTGCACAGGTCGGCAGCATTGCGATGGGCCTGCCCCTCAGCATAGGCAAATGGGCGAGAGCCAAAGTTGGCTCGAGTTTTGGTGTTCTGGAAAGGAGATCATATAAAGGACTTTGGTTTATTTTTACTTATCTCTTTATCACCCCAAGGCAGACCTCACTAAATGGTAGTCTGGTGCCTAGAGCACTGCTTTTCCTCTTGCCCTCAGAGTGCAGGCTCAGGCTCTCGGCTATTCAAAGTATCTCGTTTCTAACCCTGTTCCTTTCCACCTGAACCCCGCCCCCCTCATGGCTGCTCCTGCACCTGGAACACTCTTTCCTCCAACATTACCCTGCTGGGAGCAGTGAATACCCCAGACCTGGCTGGAGCATCACTTCTTCAGGGACTCAGGGACATGATCGGACTGGCTCGGGACCTGCTTCCACAGATTAACATTCTCCTTACAGAATTTAGCTCTGTGATTACATGCATAGATTTTGGGGATTATTTGACCAATATTCAATTCCTCCAACTGATTATAATCCTCTAAGGACAGACACTGTGTCTGTTTTGCTCACTGTTTCACATCCAGAGCTTGACATATGGTGGATGTCTGATAAATATTTGTTGAATGAATAAATGAATGGAGAAGGCTGAGAAATGCTGCTTAAATTATTGGCATCTTCAATTTATTCAAAAAATAAACAGGTAAAAAACAGTATCATAGACATGGTATAGCATCAGGTCTTACGGGGTTAGAAAGACCTGGGCTTTTGTATCCTGTACCATGGGAAACCACTGACTGGTTTGGAATAGAGGAACAACATTCTAACTAATGCTTTTCTTTTCTTTTTGTACCATTAGAGATCAACCCTAGGGTTTTATACATGCTAGACAAGACCTCATCCTGTGTGTGTGTGTGTGTCTGTGTGTGTGTGTGTGTGTGTGTGTGTAAAACAGGGTCCTGCTCTACAACTTAGGCTGGTCTTAAACTTACTATGTAGCCCAGGCCTGGAACTCATGGCAATCCTCCTGCCTCAGCCTCCTGAGTGCTGGATTACAGGCATGTGCCACCACGCATGGCCCTAACACTTATAAGGATTACTATGATTGCCACATACAGAGTTATATAAAGGGCAACAAAAGGGTTGGGAGAAGAGCAGGAGACTAATGAGTGATAAGCTGCTCAAAGGATGGCAGTGGCTGGGCCACCATTAGTGAAGGAGTGGGCTAAATGGTCAGGTTCTTCTTGCAGTCTGAAGGTGGAGCTAACCAAAGTTGCTGATGTATTGGCAGTTGAACAGCAGAAAAAGGAAGAGATGAGGAGGAAGGTTTTTGGCCTGAGCAACTAGAAGGCAGGAGCTGCCATCTCCAGAGATGGGCAAAACTAGCAGCTTTTAGTTCAGGGTAGAGCTTGGTTCAGGCTTGCACATGTTCACTTTCTTTTTTAAAGCAATTTATTTATTTGATAAAGCATCTCACTACGCAGTTCAGGCTCGTAGTTGTCTCAGCCTCCTGTCTCAGCCTCCGCAGCACTGGGATTATAGTCATGTGCCACCATGCTGGCTTCAGAGCCAGCACGACATGCAGTCCCTGGGAATGAACTCAAGTCCTTGCACTTGCCAGGCAGGCGCTTAGACCACTGAGCTACCTCCTTAGCCTGAATATGTTCACTTTCATATGCCAAAGAGACATTTGTTTTGAGACATTTCCTTGTCTGTAGATGTTTGAGGTCAGGGATCTGAGCAGTGGAGAACAGAAATATGAACTCTGGGCAGGCAGTGTGTAATCCAGAGCCTTCGATGCTGCAGAAGGGGAGGATGTGTGAGTTCCTCTGGTGAAGCAGTGTGAGTTGTGAGTCTTTACCAGACTCCTCTAAGTCCTGGCATACTAAGCAACCTAAGAGGCTCACTTTCACAACCTACCTGCAGAATCACTTCCCTGACAGCTGAGAGAACAGTAGCGTTCCTTGTATTGTTCTTCAGGGATAAGGCCAAAGGATCACAGTAGTTAAGCACCATGTTTTTGAGAAAGTATCATCTAATCCAACACGAAGCAAGGAGCCTGCATGCTGAGGCTCCCTTTGCCCTCCCTTCTGTCACTGTGCACCCCATGGCTCCTACAGCAGCAAATGTGGGTGCTTTCTACTTTCCTTCCCCAACAGGAACAACGACCAAGCAGTGCTCTCCTTTCCCAGCAGCTAACTTGCCTTCTTCTGAATGTGAACCACAGGCCACATCCCACCAGAGACATCTTCAAGGTATGGAGAGAGGCGCTGCCCACAGTATGTGAAGTACACCCGGCCCTTGGCTGGCTGCCCTGGAGGAGGTGGGGTCCCCTCGGTTCTCTCCCAGCCGATTCCTGCCACATCACCTATAGCAGAGAACAGAATGGGTACCACACAGTTTGCCTCTGTCAAGTAAACACCTAAGTTGCAACCATGTGACAGTGGGAACAGGAGCACATATGTCTCCTCACTATCAGAATGAGGCTGTGAGGGTGACAGCCTCATAAAGGAGGGTGTGGTGCTAACTGTGCAGCAGTGATGACAAGGGTTGGTTTGCTGCAAAACACAAGTCACCTGCTTCCTGTTGCTAAATTTAACTTGAACCCTTTTAGACCTAAGTTTGAGATGAACAGAAGTACATAAGGTGAAAAAGGCTGCACTCACCAGGAGAGAGAGTCACATCTAAGCGGACGCTTTTCCACTGCAGCAGACTGGAGCCGTTGTAGTGCACGGCCCGGCCATTGCTAGGGAGGAAGCAGTGGGGTCAAAGATCAGTGCTGTGGCCTGCACAGTGGCAGGGCAATGGTAGATGGGAGGATCAGTAGTGCAAGTGGCATCAGTACTCCAAGGAGTGGTTCTCTTTTCCAAAACCCAAGTATATTTCCTGGTATTGTCTACACTGCAGGGTGCAGAGATTACTGTGGTATGACTGTAATATTAAAAACACACTGGCGTCTCCCAGGCCAGTGAGAGTGAATCTTTCAGGTACTGAGCACCAAATTGCAACCCCAAAGCTATTTACTGCACAGTGCTAACACTGCAATTAAACCTGAATACTGAGGTTTTTAATTTAGAAAAACAACTCATACTTTAATATCTTTGGTCTTAAAAACATACTTTTTAAACACTGAAAACACTGAAAGGTCTAAAAAAGTTTGTATTATGGTTTATGTCTAGTTGTCCCCCCAAAACCTCATGCAATCATAGGGCAGGGACTTCTAGAGTTTGAGACTTGACTCATGATCCAATGGGATTGTCTTTTAGTACTGATGGGAGTACGGGTCTGAGTACTTCTGGGATTATGGGTGTGGCCTAAGGTGGATAGGCTGAGGTGGAGAGCCTGAATGTAATATAGAGACAGAGAGACAGACTCACGCTGTTGCTCTCTGCTGCCCTGGTTGGTTGGTTGTCTCTGTTACCATTGTGTCGCTGTCCTGCCACCATGAACTGCTGGCCTCTGCATTGTGCCTCTTTGCCTTGGATCTGGCTGAGCATGGACTGAAACTTCCAGTAACTGAGCTAAATAAACCTTTCCTTCCTTCATTTTGAGTGTCGGGTATTTGTCCCAGCAACGAGTAAAAAGTAACTTAAGACAGTTTGTCATTACTCGTCTAGACCATCTTCCTAGAAAAGGGACACAAGCTCAGGGTCACACTTAGAAAACAAAGATAAACAGGTTTCTGGCGTAGAACAGCTAGGATGAAATCATGCAATACAGTACACACTGTAAACACCCAATCTGGGAAAATAACATGTTCTTTTCTTTAAACTTATATTTAGATGGAGACTAACTTCATTTCTGGCTTTCTGAACACCTATGAACACTTTATAGGAAGCTACTGATCCCTGAAAGCAAACCCACCTTAAGAAAAAAAAGCAGTAGTAGCCACTTACTTGTGGAAAAGGCAAGTGCCCACTGGATTGGTCCAGGCTCCATCTCGTTTCTCTGCTTCTGTAGCAAAGCCAAAGGAGACTATTGGTCCGGTGTCATCATCAGTATCTCCATAGGAAACAATTTCAATTTCCCAGTAAAAAGATGGGGCCTGAAGAGACACCAATGGAGGGTGACAGTCAGGCAGATTGGCCAGGTACCAAAGGGGGGCTTTTCCTCTCACCAACATTGTGCCACCTGCTATCTCACCTGAACTGGCAGAGGTGAGGTGGCATAGATAAAAGTGCCCCGAGGCAGACCTCCTCCGGCGCTGGGGTCAGCCAGGAAGGTGACAGATGTAAGGTGAGATGAGAACATGCAGGCTCGCACAGGAGGAAACACTCTCGAGGGGCTCCAAGTGATTTCTTTGGGCTACATGGGGGAGATCACATTCAACAGAATTGCAGGCGCAAGTCCCATTACCCCCTCAAAGAAGAAAAGTAATTTGTACTGGATGGTATGAAAATATTGGTATATAAAACTATTAGTGATACTAGGGGTTAAACTCAGGGCTGTCACATGTGCTTCACTGCTAAAGTATATACCCCGCCTCATATATACATGTTTTTCCACACCTGTTCTCTAGAAAAAGTCATTTTTCTGTAACTGTTAACTTTTAATAATTCTAATACCTACCTCTGCATTTCTTCTTGTGCGTATTGTTATTTTTACTTTCCTCCTCAGCATTATTTTTCCTCCATTCTGAGAGCTGCGGGTACAATTCTTACTCATCTACCCAATCACTAACAATCAGGCACACTTATTGTCAGAGTCCCACACGGCTCCAGGACAAAGTCAGTTCAGTCCAGAAGCAGAAGTCATACTCCTATGACTTAATGCACAGCTCAAGGCTACGCAGGGCTACAATGATGATGCCGTTCCTTTTTAAGTTCACTGCTTTACATTCATAATTCTTAATCTGACCATTGAAACTTCAGGCTTTTCTATCAGACAAATCATATCTTTTTAACCCACAAACTTCACTATAACCTATAAGAACTGAAGGATGTACACAAGACTTCACTCCAAGGATGTGGCTTAGATAGTAACAGTGAAAGCTTGAGTTTCGAGTCTGACAACAACAGTTTGAAGGAATGAGCCGAAGCCCAAACATGTGGTGGACTGTTCAGTTGCTGCTGGTTGACACAGAAAGGGATCCCTCACCTACTGAGCTGGATACTGAACAGTCCAAAGAGACATCCTTTTTTGATTAATATGATACATCGATGTTTTGACAATGGTAATTGGAGATGAAGCAATTTCTCGTGCTTTTTTTTCTTTTTTGGTCTTTCTGAGACAGGTTTTCACTACGTAGTGAAGAACGGTCTCGAACTCACAGGAATCTTCTTGGCTCAGCCATTCACCTCCATGCATGGTACTTTTATCCCTTTAGGTATTTTTGTTGTTTTATTGCTGGGTGTGAAACACGAGGCCTTGTGTATACTATATAGTGGGCTATGATCCTGGTCTTGATCATTTTTATTTTTGTTTGTTTTGTTTTTTGGTGGGACCAGGGGACCATTTTTATATTTAAAGTTTTTTTTTTTTTTTTTTGCGGGACTGGGGTTTGAACTCACGACCTTACACTTGCCAGGCAGGCACTTGTGCCACACAGCTGTCTCCCCAACCCCCCTGACCATTTTAAAAATGTGCTTTTAACTTTATTTTTGGAAATAATTACAAGACCACAGAACAATTCCAAGAGTAACAGTCTTGTACACCTAGCTAGATGTATCATTTTATATAATTCACAAAATATACAATTCACCCATTTAAAACATATAGGCCATATGTTTTCAGCATATTCACCCTGTAGTGCAACCATCATCAAGGTCTAATCATAGGCTATTTCTTCCCAGCTAAAAGAAGTCTGTATCCATTAGAAGCCAGTCCTTGTCCCTCTCTCCAACACCTCAGCTCTCAGTAAGCACCAATCTATTTGCTTCACCTATGGATTCACCTATACTAGAAATTTCACAGGAGTGGAACCTTAAGTTATATGGTCTTTTTAGGTTTCTGCTTCCTTCACTCAGCTTAATTTCAGGGCTTATCCATGTCACAGCATGCATCCATACTTTATTCCTTTTTACGGCCAAATAACATTTTCTTGCTTGGATATATTATATTTTTTTAATTCACTGAATATTTAATAGCTATTTGGACTATTTTCACTTTTAGCTATTGTAAATAATGTGCTGTAAACATTCAAAGATGTGCCAACTTTTAATATTTTGTTGCTTTTGTTTTTTAATTATTCTCATTCTCTATACTTATTATAAAGTAGACTACAGATCTATAATTTTTAAAGCTCTTTTTCTATGGTTAACATAGAGAAACTATTTATAAATTAATAAATTCTTCTCCCTACTCTAATTTTTCAATATTCAGAATGCCAGCTCAGTAGGCTTTGACATTCAAAGGTGACAGCATGTCATCACAGATCATGCATTTCCAAAAGACTGCAAATACTCCTTCCAAAAGTTGCCAGCATGCTGCCTGGCCTTCTTGAGTGCCTTGGGGGAGGTGTGAAGCCACTTGGAGGGCTCACCTGCCTCCGGTCAGCCTGCAGGGGTGGTGGTGGTGGCCGCGCACAGTCCCGGTAGAGCATCCTCAGCCGCTCACACTGCACCTCCACAACAGCAAGCCGTTCTCCTACAGGGGGACATACCAGATCTGTGAAAAGAACACCTGCAACCCCAAAAGGGTGCTGACTCTGTTGGGATAGCATGCAACATGATACATTCACTCATACACATCACGTGAATGCTTAGAAAAGAGTGAATACCTTTGACATCTCTGTCTACTGCTTTGACTCTGCTGAATGGCAATGTGGGTGAGTGCATGGTTCTGGACATGGAGTGCTTGGACTCAAAACTGGCTCTGTTACTCAATATTTGCCATTACCCTTCTAATATGAGGGAGTAACTGCCTACGGCCCTTGCATGAGATAAAGTAACTCAAGAGCCTTAAGCAAGGTCCTGGCAGAGGGCCAATGTTCAATAAATGATCGCCATTATTCTCATTATCTAACAAATGAAGGTTACTATTCTTCACATCTAAATTGATTTTTAAAGAACTAGTGTCTATTAATACCTTCTAAGAGCCATGCAAGCTGCTAGACACTGAAGAATATGAAGACACAAGATAAATACACGCTCACTGGGCAGCACCCCTACTACGGAACATAACACGAAGCTCAAGTCCAGGCATACATGAGTGTTCAATGGATTCAGTCTACTGAACACAGCATTATATCTTAGATCTTGGGAAAGAAAAAAAAAAATTCAATAAACAGAACAGGAAGGGAGCCACCCTAGGTGGTTCAACATTATGAGAAAAGGTCTGTAATAGTCAAGTGTAAAAGATAGTAGGAATACTCCACATGGTATTTAAAATAGAACAAAGATCTAATTAAAAAAGAAAACTTCATAGCTAAAACTATAAAACTACTAAAAGAAAATATAGGTGTAAAACTGGTTGTGGTGGCAGATGGTTGTAATCCATCCATCCTCCAGTTCAAGACCAGCCTGGGGTACATAGTGAGTTCAAAGCCAACTTGGACTACTGCTATGAAAGACACTGCCTGAAAAAGGGTGTGTGTTGGAGTGGGTGCATATGAACAGACTTTAGCTGAGACATCATTAAGACTAAAAAAACTAATGATTTCTCAGATATGACATCAAAAGCACAAGTAACAAAACAGGGTCAACTCAGCTTCTTCAAGATGAAATTTTTGTGTGTGCCAATAGATATTAGCAAGAAATTAAAAAGACAACCTGTAGAATAGAATAAAAACACTACAAATTACAATCAACCCAGCGGGCTAGGGAGATTGCTCCATGGTACAAGTGCCTGCCTGGCAAGTACAAGGTCATGAATTCAAACCCAAGTTCCACAAAAAAAAAAAAAAAAAAAAAGTTGGCTTTACTGCTGAGTATGGCACCTTGTGATCCAGTCATCTTCCAAATACAATCAACCCAGGACCAGTGGGTCTAGAAGATATAAAGAACTCTTTTAATGCAACAATAAAAAGACAAATGCAGTGGTACCGTGGTTCACAAACTTAATTTAATCCACAACTGTGGAAAAAATAACCAGTGCTCATGTTCATGCAGGAAAGATGACTGTGGTCATGTTGGTTACCTGATGCAGAATTCAAAAACAAAAACAAAATTCTATTAAATGCTTGTGTTTGCAAACCAAATTATCTGCAAGCCAAATTGTTTGCAAACTAAAGCATTTGTGAACCGAGGTACCACAGTAACCAGATTAAAAAATGGGTAAGGGATTTAAACAGAAACATCTCCCAAGAAAAAGATTAGAATGCCCAATATGTATGTGAAGAGAAGATCATCATGATTAGTTATTAGAAAAATGCAAAACAAAACTAAGGGTACCACTTCACACCTCCTAGGATGGCTAGGATAAAAAAGATGAACAAGTGCTGGTAAGAATGAGCAATAACTGGAATCCTGCACACTGCTGGAATGTAAATGATAAGGTCACTTTGGGCAGCAGTCCTTCAAAAAAGAAACACAGAATTACTGTACGAACTGGCAGCTCCATTCCTAGGTATATATAATATGCCTAAGAGAATTAAGAATGTCTATACATAAAAATATGCATAAGAAGGTTTATAGTTGCACTATATATGATAGTCAAAGGAAAAAAACACAAATATCTACAAATTGACTAAAGGATAAATAAAATGTGGTCTACACATTCAATGGCATGCTACTAAGTCATAAAAAAGAATGAAGTACTGATCTATGTATGCTATGACACAAGTGAATTTTAGCATAATGTTATGCTAAATTGGATGTGGTGTATACACCTATAATCCCAGCACTTGGGAGGTGAGGCAGGAGGAGTGTTTTAAGGCCAGCCTGAACTACACAGTAAGAACCTTCTCAAACCACAACATGAAGCAAAAAACATCATGTTAAGTAAAAGAAGCCAAGTGAAGGGTCCTGAGTTCAATCCCCAGAACCAGGAAAAAAAAAATGCTGACCCTTCTTGGCCATAATGGCAAGTAACTGCTGGAAGTGGCAGTAAACTTGTTCCAGTGTACACCTGACTTCTGGTCAGTAGCTCTGCCTAGAGAGGTCAGCCACTGAGCATTCCCAAGTTTTTAGTCACTCCCTTGAATCAGGGCTTTAGGGTGCTGTAATTGCAACATGAAAAGAGAAAAGTGCAAGGGAAGAATTAGGAGAATAATTCCAGTATCTTAAAACAAGATAAAAAAGTGCTTGCCTTAAGGAGCTGGTTGGGGAAGTGGACAGGACAGGATCAACTGCAGGAGTGTTTCCAAGGGAGAATCAAACGCAGCAAGACGTTGGAAATAGAAGAGTGAGGAAGATAGGTCCACAACAGACCGAGTAGCAACTGAAGCAGGGAAGTGCGGAAGAGAGGGCTGGCTCCTGAGTGAAAGAGGGCTTGTTTTACACGTGCTGTGTTCATGAGGCTGGCTGGGAGGGAGCACTTTTCCAGAAACTGCTGCTACCAGGTATGATCTCAATGGAGATGAGGCCCTTAAAACTCAGGAGACAGGTGAGGCAGGTAGAAGACATGTGAGGGAAAAACGAAGCACTGCTTCTTCTGGCGAGGTCTAATGATCAGTGTGTCACCACCCGGTCCACCTTGACTTAACAATCTCACTTTCTTACCTTTTTTTTTGGTACCAGGGGTTGAACTTAGGACCTTGTGCTTGCTAGGTAAGTGCTTATGCTGATGAGCTATCTCCCTGGACGAACGATCTCACTTTCTGGTAAAGCTTGAGAAGCATTTTAGTTTATTTTCCTGGCTTGTATTTTACACACACTTTTGAGAAATTCTTGGGAACTGTCGTGGTTTGGGGTTTTGTAAGGCGAATAATACAAGACAAATCTTATAAGATTATTTTATAATCACTCAAAGAATCATATACAAAGAGTGCAGGAAATCTGTCCACACACTAAAGACCAAAGAATCAAGCTGAGAACCTGGGTCTTAATATCTTGCATGAGTACGGCTAAAAACCTAGAGCCGTAACAGTGCTTCTTACAAGTCCAGTCGGAGGCCAGAACACATGACAATGTTTCATGCAGGCCCACTTCACGGATCTGTGCTGGAAAGGCCCAGAGGTCAGTGATGGAAGCTTAAAAAGTCTATGTCAGTGGGATGAAGGACCTGTGCTGCACTGGAGCGAGGAAGCAAGGCTGAAGGTAAGAACCAAGCTCCCCCGCAAAATACCATTGCCAACTTCAGCAAAAGTGAGGCCCTGAGCTCCTCCAGCAGTGAGGAAAGCCAAGTTCCTATCAGGAAAGCCAACATGGCAAGCTTCTCTAGGAGACTGAGCAGTGCACCATCTTCCCTTCTAGAGCCAGGAAGCAATACTCAAGATGAGGACTACAGTTCCCTCAAAGTGAACTGTAGCCATTCTCAGTGACAACAAATGCCCTGAGCTTTTCCAGTGACAAGAACAGTCACGTTCACAAGGAAAGCCAGCATGACAAGGTCCTCCAGCAGAACAGCCTAAGAGAACCAACAACTTCCAACAGCTCCATCAGCTCACCAAACAGCTTGCCTAACAGCCTATCAAACAGCTTCTCCAGTTCTGCCTTTTTTGCTCCTACAACAATCCCGCCTCCCCCATGCAGCATCATGCTAGATCAATTCAGATGGGTGTAACAAGTTGGCCACCAGTCAACAATTAGCTACAGGAACTTTCAAAGTTTGAGAGCATATGGCTCAGGCAATGCATACATCACACAGTTGGGAGAGGAAGAGACAGTTGAACCCAGGGGACTGTGGTTTCTGTGATAGTGTGAAATCAAGGTGAGAGCTTTTTTAGTTTCCAGGGGCCTTTTCCTAACATCTGAAAACCTACTTTCTATCTTCTTTTCTCCTCCCTTCCTTCCTTCCTTCCTTCCTTCCTTCCTTCCTTCCTTCCTTCCTTCCTTCCTTCCTTCCTTCTTTCTTCTTTTTGAGACAAGGTCTTGCTATGCAGCTCAGGCTGGCTTTAACTCACTCTGTAGCCCAAGCTGGTCTCAAACTCTCAATGATCCTCCTGCCTTTGCCTCTTGAGTGCTCAGATTACAGTTGTGTGCCACCACACCTGGCCCTATTCTGCTTCAATCAAGGAGTTCAGGTTACTTCCAGCAGTATGGCTCCAAGGGAACCACCCCTCAGGGATGTTCCCTTCCCAAGGGGAATTAGAAGCTCCCCTTTTATAGAGTAGCTATAAAGTCCATCTTATAATAGTCATGTTTGCTACATAATTAATCACAGATAAAGTAAAACAGAAGGAATTAAAATGGTTTCTGAAAGTTTGAATATCACTAATTATTGCTTACAAATTTCATGACATTTTCATATAATAATAAAATTTTATTACATTAAAAAATAAAAACCCAGGAGCCAGGGATATAGCTCAGTAGCACAAGTGCCTGCCTGATAAGCACAAGGTCCTGAGTTTGATTCTTGGCACAAAAAAATTAATTAATTTAAAAAAATCCAGCCAGGCACAGCAGCACATGCCTGTAATTCCAGTACTCTGAGAGGCTGAGATTGGTGCACTGCAAGTTCAAGTTCAGCCTGGGCAACTCAGAGAGACTCTATTTCAAAATAAAAAATGAAAAGGACAAGGGACATAGCTTACTTCAAAGGACTTGAGTTCACACTCTAACATAATCAAAACCAAAACCAAAACCAAAACCAAACAAAAACAATAAAACTTGTAAGCTTCATGTGGTGGTATATACCTACTGTCTGAGCTACTTGGGAGATGGAGGTAGAAGGATCACTTCTTGAGCACAGGCATTCAGGCCCAGCCTGGGCAGCACAGTGAGACCTCCTCAATATGTGACGAATAGATAAATGTTCTTTCTCTTTTACCCACCCCAATAGCTTTTATGAAAAGTGGTTCTCTAAGCCATAAAAATATCTGCTATGCTGAAAAGTAGCCTAGAATGCAAGTTGGTTTATTTTTATGGGTCTGACTCTGGAGCCAGCAAACTTTGATATTTACAATAAGCCTCAAAATGGTATTTTTAAGTTTAGTTAATTTTTTGAGACAGGGCATGGCCATGTGGCTCAGTCTTGCCTGGAATTCACTATGTTTCCCAGGCTGGCCTTGAACTAGCAGTGGCCTGCCTCAGTCTTTTGAGTGCTGGATTAATTTTATGTTTTAGAGAGCATTGAGTTACTACGTTGCCTGAGCAGGGCTCAACTTTTAAATACTTGCCTCAGGCTCCAGAGTAGCTGGGATTACTGGTGGGAGCCTACTATGTCTAGCCCCCCAGAGCTATTTCTGGAAGCCTAATAAGGGGTTATTAAGGACCTTCATTCATTTTTTTTTTTTTTTTTTAGGCCAAGTTTCACTATTTAGTAGTGGTAGCTGGCCTTGAACTCAGTAATGTAGCCCAGGCTGGCCTCAAAGTCACAGTGATCCTCCTGCCTCAGCCTCCCAGAGTGCTGGCTTATAAGCATTTATTAACATGCCAGGTTATGAATTCTAATTAAATGTACAGGAGAAAGCCAGACTTCTTATAAGACACAGCAATAAGTTACAATGTGTGACATTCTGGGATCCTTATTTAAATAAATGTTAAGACAAGTATGGCTTTGAAAAAAACTAAAATATTTAATATTACAGAACTGTTGTTAATATTTCAGATGTGATAACAGTATTGGTCTTAAACTCATGAGAATTCTCCCAACTCAGCCTCCCAAGTGCTGGGACTATAGCGATGAGCCACTCTACTTGGCTATAGTTATTTATTTATTTATGGAACTGGGGACTGAACTCAGGACCTTGCACTTGCCAGGCAAGCACTTGTGCCCCCGAGCTACCTCCCCACCTCCTATAGTTACTTATTTTTAACTTTTTTTTTTTTCCTTGGCGGACCAGGGTTCAAACTTATGACCTTGCACTTGCCAGGCAGGCACGTGTGCCATGGAGCTATCTCCCCTGCCCCTTGAGACAGGGTCTTGCTATGTAGGTCAGACTAGTCTTGAACTCACTCTATAGCCCAGACTTGTGGCAACTCTCTCACCTCAGCCCATTGAGTTCTGCGATTTCAGGTATATAGCAACATATCCAGCTCAAACTTATCCTTCTTTACAGCAGAATAGTGTTTAAATTTTTTTCAAACTTTGAGATAGGTTTTTGCTACACTGCTCAGGTGATATTTAAATTTGCAATCCTTCTCCCTCAGCCTGCTAGAGTGCTGGGATTATAGGTGTGTGCCACAATGCCTTGCTAACAATCTTTTTTTTTTTTTTTGCAGAACCGGGGTTTGAACTCATGACCTTGCACTTGCCCAGCAAGCACTTGTGCCATGGAGCTATCTCCCCAGTCCTACAATCCTTATTTTTTAGAGACATATACTAAAATCTTTACAGACAAAATAATATCTAGAAAAAAATCAGTGCGGTGGCATGTGCCTGTAATCCTACCATCTATGAAACTGAGGCAGGAGGATTGCCATAAGTTCGAGGCCAGCCTGGGCTACTCAGTGAGTTCAAGACCACCCTGAACTACACAGTGAGAATCTATCTTTAAAAAAACTAGAAATAATACAGAACAAGAGACCATTTTAAACACCACCACCACCACCAAATAAAGTTTTTTTTTTTTAAGGGCTGGCTAGATAGCTCAGCAGACAAGGTGCTTGCTTAGGCAAGATGGAACCAGGGATCCATCTCTGGCACCACATGCTGTGCTGGCCCTGCCCCTGGGCTTGATGGTCTGGTGATGAAGTCCAGGCGTGGTGGCATATGTCCATAATCCCAGCACTGCGGAGGCTGAAAATGGAGGATCGCTACAAGTCTGAGCTGTGTAGTGAGACCCTGTACCAAATACACTTATACCAAATACATACAAGGTCTCTTATGCAGTCCATGCTGGCCTTGAACACATGGTAATCCTTGATCCTTGGACTTCAATCTCCTGAGTACTGGGATTATAGGCATGAGAGAGAGAGACAGAGAGAAAGAGAGAGAGACAGACAGAGAGAGACAGAGAGAAAGAAAAGAGAAAAGGAAAGGAAAGGAAAGGAAAAGAAAGAGAAGAAAAGAAAGGAAAAGAAAAGAAAGGAAAAGAAAAGCAGCCATGCGACAACTATTGAAACTGGATCATAGAGACAGGCGAGATTAGTATGCTGGTCTCCCTGTTTGTATTTGTATTTTTTCCTTGAACATACACATCCTGCTAAGAAAGGATATCAGTGCAAACTCTTAATTTTAAAGTCAAATGCAGCCAGTAACAACAGTTAGAATGTATATGCAATCCCTATAGATATCTCCTAACGAGAGAACTGAGAGGGAAATGAAAGTGATACATCAGCCAATTAATGATTTACCCAGAAGGCAGTGCATTTATTTATACACTGACTATCAATAGCATTTGTCATTTCAACCAGTTGATTCTTTGTTGTTGTTTTGGTGGTACCAGGGATTGAACTCAGGACTTCTGCTTGCTAGGCAGGCACTTAGGCCTCTGAGCTATATCCCTGGCAACCAATTGGTTCTAGTATTGAATAAAGTTGATAAAAATGTCATTTTTAGGCTGGCACGGTGAATAATACTTATAATCCCAGCACTCAGGAAGCTGAGCCAGGAGGACCACTGTTAATTTGAGGTCAACTCATGTTATAAAGTGATTTTAAGCCCAGCCTGAACTATGTAGCAAGACCCTGTCTCAAAAAGACCCCCCAAAAAAGTTTTTATATTTTCTGTTATAAAAATTAATGAAAAAAGATACATAAATTTTCATTATCCTGTATTTAAATAATTAGACTGATTTAAAAAATTAGACTGGTAAGTGGTTAATATGAGTGGTGAAAAGAAAGTACCTGATATGGTTCTAAAACTAAACTGAAGACTGATTTCCCTGCTGCTCTGGACTGAAAGCCGCCTGGGTACACCTCTGGGTCTGGGTGAAGTCGAATTGTGGTAAGCACTGTCCTTGGAGCTCAGCCATCCGATGTGTGCATGAGCACAGACAACATCTGTTACCAAGCGCTCGCTGAGGGCGTCAGGAGAGTGCCGGGTACTTACCAGCGCTGCACTCCTGGGCTACTAGGTTAAGCACCTCCACAGCTGCTGGACACTGCTGGAGGAACTCTTCACAAAATAAGCTGTCTTCTAAAAGCTGGGCCATGACCAGGCAGGCTCTTAATGTTAAAAGATTTACAATATTTCAAAGTCATCATTGTTCATTCTCTAAAAAGTCAACTGTAAAAAACAGTTCAATCAATTTTGTCCCCCAGTTTATACCCCTATTTCTCTTGTTTTTTCTAAACTGGACTGGCTTGGAAATAATGAACACAGTTGCCCCCCCAACATCCCCAAGGGTTCTGTACCTGAGGATTCAATTAACTGGAGACAGAAACTATTTGGGAGAAAGCTGTGTCTGTACTGAACCCTTGCATTTATTTTGGTCACCATCTTCAAAACAATGCGGTACAACCACTTCCATAACACGTGTCATATCAGGTGATAAGTTACCTTGGGAGGACTGATGGGATATGGGAGATGCTTGCAGACTCTGCACCAACACTGTGCCATTCTATATAAAGGATGTGAACATTTCAGATCTGGGTACCCTCAGGAGGTCATGGACTCAGTCTCTACAGATACCAAGGGAATGCTGTACAAGTAGATTTCCTTTTTTCATATGGGAGCTGCTGAACTGCATGGACAATCACTACTAACTTTGTATGTTGATTTCTCTCTCGATTCAATATATAAGTTTCATTGTCAAAAGGAAAACAGGTTACTCAGTATTCAGGAGGCTGAGGCAAGAGGATTTCTGTAAAGCTGAGGGCAGCCTAGGCTATATAATGAGGTCAAGACCATCTTGGACTACCATCGCTAGACCTTGCCTCAAAAAACAAAACAAAACAAAATAAAAAACTAAGACATACCTACTCCCAAAGGGGGAAAAAAAAAAAAAAGTGTTACTACTATTTAATAGGAAATAAACATATTTGCAAAAGGAAATTGTATTCCTTTCCAACACTAAAACTGTGTGCATTCCCTCATTTTTCCATCAACAGTTTATAAAGTGATGAACAGACATATATCAATGCAGCCTAAGCAATTTTAAAAATTGGCAGAGTTATTCCTGTGACAGAATAAAGTCTTTTAATTAGAGTAAACTAGTATCGCCCCACATATGACTTCTCTACATCACATTTCAATATTCCAATTGTTGGCCCAGTGTGGTGGTACACACCTGTAACTCTAGTACTCAGGAGGCTGAGGCAAGAGGAATGCCATGTCTGGACTACACAGAGAGGCCCTGTCTCAATTAAGACATATTTTCAATTGCTTATCTATTTTTTTTTTCCCTTGAAACAGGTTCTTGCTATATACTTCAGGCTGGCCTTGAACTTACTATGTAGCTCAAGCTGGCCTTGAATTCATGGCTATTCTCCTGCCTCAGCCTTCTGAAGGCTAGGACCACAGGTATGTGCCATCACAGCTGGCTATTCATTATTTCATGTGAATATCTCAACTTTACGGCATGTAGAAATAAATGAGGAATGCCACAAACTATAGTAAAAAGTGTGAAACAATGGTTTCTGTTATTGAACTGGCAAGAACTACAAGCTATGAACCCTCAAAATCTGAGGGGATGGCTAGGATGTTCAGTGGTAGAATTCTTGCACAAGACCCTGTGTTCACTCCCCAGTGCCATGAAAAAAAAAAAAAACGCCTGGGAGGAGGGCTGCCCACCTGGCACACCTGCCCCCCGGACCTGGAGGCCAGCTAGTAAAGATGCTCACCTGGTTCTTATTTCGGCTAGAAGCCGGACAACTGCCATCACAGGAGCTGACCCATCTCCCGCTGCAGGCAGTGAGGTGTGAATGGAGAGGCTGCCCTCCTGTGGAAGCAGCATGGACTGGACCGCCTGGACCACCTTCTCAGTAATGGACAGCTTGTGAAGGGGCAGAGCCTGATGATGCAGGAAGGGAATGGCAAAAAGTCAGGCACATAGTCAGTGTATAGGAAATGAAGGTGAGATATAAAAACCTCAAAGAAAATGCAAATAAGAGCTCATCTATCAAAAGTAAAAAATTACGGTAGTCAACAAATAAGTGAATTTTGTCATCTAGATGAAAATTTCACACAAAGGTTACTAATAAATAATTATGACCAATATATAAATACTGTACAATGCGGGTCAGTTTAGGGTGGCCAAGTGCTCCCGTCCTGAGCATATGCACATCACTCACTACAGCGCAGTTAAGAAAAGTGACCAACTTCCTTACCTCTGATCTCGGAACACAAAGTCTAGACAATGGAATGGTCAAGGTGTCTGACGCCTGGGAAGTCTTGCGACAGTCTATGGGTGGGAATCTGACTGTTGCTATACCTTCCTGCTCGTTGATGGAAGCCACCACTCCAATGCTTCCTGATATTCCTCTGCCTAAAACCTAGAGACAGAAATGGATTAGTATGGTGCTAGCTCTGATGTGTAAGCAACTAGCTAAAGTGGCAAACAGAAAGGGTCTTTTGACAGCAGTCTGTAACTGTGCTATAGAAGTCATTTACTATAACGTGGATACCAAACTCAGGACGTGAACTAAAAAAATAGGTCCAAAGCATCACAGCAAGGTAAACACAACATGCTATCATCTCAAAATATCATTTCTAAAATATTACAAATGTTAATGTCACTATGTGACCCAAATATTATAGTTAATGTTATATAGTATTATGACAGCAGCTGAATAATGCAGGGCTGGGGATATAGCTCAGCAGCATAAGTACCTGCCTCATAAGTACAAGGTTCAGAGTTCAATGCTTAGTACCGAAAAAAAAAAAAAAAAATGTATATAGCACAGTATGGATTAGAATTCATGAGTTTCTCAGATTCTTTATTTAGCTTGAAGGGACAGTTTTTGATGCAGTTAGGTGGACAATACTTGTCTTAGCATGACCAATTAATCACTGGATGCTTGTATATGGGGGAGGCAATGACTTGGGAAAATGGTGGGCAGTTACCTGAACCTCAGAGCCTATCTTGATTGTCTCTTTGAATCCTCCCAGCGCACACAGCGCAGCGACAGCCTGGCGGGCAATTCTCTGAAGTTTGGCAAGCTTTCTGCCACTGCTGCTGCCATTTTCCAGAATGCTTTCTGCATATTTCCCCAATTGTGGAATATACATCAATGCACGAGACAGAACCTAAGTAGGAGAAGTAGTCCAGACACCAAGAATTAAAAGCTTTGGTTGTTTTGCTAGTAAGGAAGATGAAGCATCTGTCACAGTGTCTGGTTCTCATGTGCTGATGGAACTTTGGATATGGGAGGACCCAAAACACTAGTAGGTATGGCCAGTGACATTTGACCCATATGTGCCTTATATAATTAGATAACATTAGAAACATACAACCATGAAATATGGGAGAATCAAACACTGTGTTACTAAAATTGCTAAAATAAAGCAACCATTATCTGAAGGAAAACCATCCCAGCATACTGGCTACATCTCAACTATCCTGAGGACACATTACAAGGCATTTGTTTTTATTCAAGAGTAGCTGTGGAAAAGGGGAGAAGACTACAGTTCTCTGGTTTTGGGCAACTTAATTTCTATTTGTGATGTTAATTATTTCAGGACAAAGCACTTGATGACACAAAGCTACACAGAGGCCTCCTTAGGACTCAGTGAACATGTTTACCATATCCCATAAACCAAAGCTGCATTACCTCCCAAGGTCACTACCACTTAAACAAAAGCAAGGGAAACAAAGACTAACTTCTATAAAATCAAAACTAGGGCTGGGGAGATAGTAAGATAGTAAGCACTGGGGCCGGCGAGATGGTTCAGTGGTCTGAAGCGCCTGCTTGGGAGGGCTCAGGCAACTGCGGGGACTGCAGTTCGATCCCTGGCACCACATGCTGCTCCAGCGCCACCACCAGGGCAGGCTGAGCCAGCCACAAAATGAATAAATAAAGAAACAAACAAACACAACAAGCAAACAAATAAATAAATAAATAAAATTAAAAAAAAAAAAAAAAAAAGATAGTAAGCACTTTCCTGGCAAGTACAAGGTCCTGAGTTCAATCCCCAAAGGGGGAAAAATAATCAAAACTAACGGTGACAGAGTGGAAATTAGTAAGTCAGAGCAGTTTTCAAGGAAAAATCAGTCAACAGGTAGAGATGCCTAACGTGGGAATTTCTCTTTACTGAAATGCTCCTTGGTACACAGGATTCTAATCTAGCCATGGAATATAAGCTCCCTTCTTATTCCCTCAACAAGGCAGAAACCCTCTACCAACCTTTTCTGCTGTTGTGGTCCATATTTGAGCAGCGTTTGACTCAGGTGCCATTAGCAAGCTGTGTAGCAAAGCAATCACTTCTGCAGCCATGCTGTTTGCCACGTGCCCACTGATGAAGGGTCGGACAGGATCGGTCCTGCAGGGTCAATATGGAAACTGTCAGGGACCCATGGTAGTTAAAAGTACAGAGAAAGTGCTCCCAAAGCAGGTGTCAGGAGGAAATATTTTTTATTTATTCATGAAAAGGCAAATTTTATTGACTGAGAAAATGAGATGCTAAATCAGCAGTAGGATGAAATCTTTAGGGTATCAGGAGAATCCTCAATGCTGATTTTTCTTGTTTTTGTTTTTTTGTACTGGGCACACACAGGACCTTGCACTTGCCAGGCACTTGCCACTGAGCTATTGCCCCGGCTCAACGCTATAGTATGAACTGGGCAGGTGCTCCCCAAGGCTCTATTGTGATTAAAAGTATGGCCCCCAGTAGTGCTCTTGAGAGACTTAGGTCACTTGTGCACCCTTGTGATGGGGTTTTCCCAAGAGGGTTGTGGCTGAAGATGTAATCCCTTGCTCCCTCGGACATGTGCTCCCACCACTGTGGTCCACCATGATGTGACCGTCTGAGACCTGGGTCAATGCTAGCAATAAACCTCTTCTCTTACTGAGCCAAGAATATCACCAAAGGTGTAAAGCAAACACACTCTGAAGCACCGGACCTCAATTTTTTTTTTTTTTTCATAAGCCACAAGAACTAAAGGAAGACCCTGAACTGCAGCTGTCCCTCATTTGCAAGTGTACAAACTTCTCCAGGGCAATATTCACCCATCCCTTCTACTCCTAGAAAAGAAACATATGTGCTCAGCTAGGACAGTGGGAAAGTACTATGAGAAAGACGTAAATAGAGGAAGGCAGGAGTCCACCCATACTGGCTCCACTCAGCCAGGAGCACCCTTGCTATGCTCCCATGCCACCTATCTACCTGCCTATCATTCTGGTGGCATCTGAGACTACTTGGTGAGTAACTTGTACAAGAGTGGGTCATTTTTGCCCTCATTTTTTATTTTTAGCAGGTCAAAGGGATGGTTAAAAAAAACCAAAAGGCCTAAAACCAAACCCACCATGAAGTCAATGTGAGGGGAATACAGACAGTGTCTACTCGTGGAAGGATTACCTGGCAAGTTCAGAGTTCCGCTCCCGGCAAATGGAGGTCTGGGCGGTTTTCTTTTTGTCACCTGTGGACAGTCCACTCACAGTCTCAGGGTTGACAGATTCCACTGGTGGCCCAATGCTGACGATGAGGCCTGACTGTGCCCATTTGGTTGCCTTCCGGAGCGCAGCAGTGGCCTCTTCTGTGATCACTTCACAACAACCACCCTGGTGACCAGTTTGAAAACATTTAGATCACTCACTTTGCTCTTCCCAACACCATGCTCTTTCTCTGGCTGCTTGAGAATGTTTACTCACCCTCACCCCAAAAACTCTTACCATTTTAATATTACCTGTCTGGCAGGTAAAAAAAAAAAAAAAAAAAAAAAAAAAAAAAAAAAAAAAAAAAAAAAAAAAAAAATAGTATGTCACTGTTGCTTTTATTCCTTTCCTTAATTATTTATGAGTCTGGACATACTCATATATTTTTGTGAGGTTTTCTTTTGTTTTGTTTTTTTGTGGTGCTAGGAATTTAACTCAGGACCTTGTGCCAAAGTACTTATTCTACTGAGCTATGTCCCCAGCTTGGTATTTATTGTTCTTGAATATCTTTTACTCCCTTAGCAACATTTCAAATCTTAATTTTAAAATAATTTTTAGGCTAAATACTTTCTGAAAAGAACTAACAAAAAACTGTAGGTCAAAACCAATAGATCTCTATTTACTTTTTTTTTTTTTTTTTTTTTTTTTTTTTTTTTTTTTTTTTTTTTTTTTTCTAAAGGGTCTCACTATGCAACTCTTAGTGATCCACCTGTTTCCTGCCTTCCAAGTGCTGAGATTACAGGCACGCACCACTGCACCTGAACTCCATCGCCAGCTCAGCACGTTTGAGAGAAGGGCTGGCATGGCAGGCGGGGCCAGGAACCGAATCCTGGCCCCTGAGCTTCCCTAAGCAAGCACTTAATCGGCTGAGCTATACTGCTGGCCCTTCTATTTACTATATTGTGCCATAATGGCCATCTGATTTTCAGCAGTTCTCTTTCTTGAAGGGAGGAGTGGATGGGGATTGAGCCCCAGCCTTGTGCACGTGGTAAGTGTGCTTGCTCACACTGACCTAACCTAGCTCCAAGTAGCCCTCTTGGCCTTAGTGAAGACCCTGCCTTCAATTTCTCACTCTGTCTCTTTGTGGAAATATGAACATTTTTTTCCAAGACAAAATTTCATTATTTTGCCTTGAAGAGTTGCACAGACTAGTCTTGAAGTCTTGAACTTGGAAATCTCCTACCACTGTCTCCCAAGTAGCTGGGACTACACGCATGTGCTACTGTATCTGGCGGAAAAACTTTAAAAAGAAAAAGATGTCTCAGGGTGAAGATGTAGCTCAATGGGAGAACACTTGCCTAGCTTGCACAAAGCCCAGGGATCAATCCCCAGCACCAAAGTTAATCAATTAATTTATTTATCTTAAAGCCTGGAATAGGCTCAAAATTTCAGGTTTTTTTCAAGGTAGGCTTCCCATATGAAGGTTACCTTGGTCATATCCCGATCCATCTTCACGACTTTCTCCATGTTGGCACCAGTACCCAGTCGGAAAGGCCGTCCTTCTGAGCTACTGAAAAAGGGAAGGGAGAGTGAGTGACCTTAAGGACACTGTAGTGATCTTAGTGGTTGCCAGGCCACCTGCTCATGATCAGGTCACCCTTAGATTCCAAAACTGATATTCTTTCATTCAGTCTTTCTTTATTCTCTCTCTCTCTCTCTCTCTCTCTCTCTCTCTCTCTCTCTCTCTCTCTCTTTCTTTCTTTCTTTTTGGATGAGGTCTCACTATATAGTTGGCCTTAAACACACTTTTATAGTCCAAACTAGCCTCAAACTTGTAATAATCCTCCTGTCTCAGCCTCTCAAGTGCTACCATTATAGGGCTACAGAACCATGCCTGGAAAAACTGACTTTTAAAGTTCATCGTAAGCTGGACATGGTGGTGCACGCCTATAATCCTAGCACTCGAGAGGCTGAGGCCGGAGGATTGTTGTAAGCTTGAGACCAGCTTGAGCTATAAAGTAAGCTCAAGGCCAGATGGAACTGGATAGCAAGACCCTGTCTCAAAAACAAAATAAATAAATTAATAAACAGTCTACAGTTAAGAGTCTCCATTGTTCAAACAGAAAATGATTATTACATAATTTTATAACTAATGATATCTACAAGGTCACATGATTTTTATTTGGTACTGGGAAATTGAACTTAGGATATCACGCTTGCCAGGCTGGTGCTGTGCCACAGAGTTATATCCTTGACCCTTACAGACCAACATGAAAATGATGCATAAACAGAATGACCCTCTGAAGTCAGCTGCTGGGAGGACTGGTACATGGGATGGATTCGGATGCCGTAAGCCTCCCAGCCAAGGGCCTCAATGGCAGCCTCATCCTGAAGGGCTGACTCTTCTAAGAATTCAGCTTCCCCTGCCTCCTAAAATGGGCTCTCTGGAAACATTTTTTACCACCTCTGGCCTGTGATGCCAAGACATTTGGAAATTTCGTCACCTCAGCCACTGTGGCCCTGCTCAGATTTCGCCATTAGACCCTTAGTGTTTTGGGCCGCCACTTGGCAGACCACAGTTCTATCACGAGGCTGACAACACAGCAAGATCACCATGTGAAGACACAAACACTGCTCTCCACTCCCTTGTGCCTTGTGAAAGGCCTTCCTGTTGCACTTAGATCCCATTAATAGGGACTATGGTTTACAATATTTGGGCAATAACTACATTTTTACTTCCTTGTTGAACAATCAAACAATATCAAATTAAAGCTTTAAAATGTTTCTCTTATCTCTCCACCTCATTCTAAATATTCTGATGGCTAAAGGATGCCAACAACTGAAAATCAAACTGTGTGATTCCTCCTTAAAGGGCAAGCCATACTGTAGATTTCCTGCAGGACATAGGCAGCAATACACCCCGCAAAGGGCCCACTTCTGCTGGGGCTGGAGACAAAGTACAGAGCCACAGCACAGAGCTCAGGTTCTGGGTTTCAGTTCTGCCTCACTGTCTTCACATGTCACCAGAGGATAACAGTACCTGTAGACACCAGGGTTTAGAGGGCTGGGGCAAATGATGAATACAAAGAGCTCACTTTACACAGTCCCCAGATGTGGGTAGTACCTGGTGACATACAGCCATTCCAATCATTAAGTCACCTTAGTAAAGGCTGGAGGACTTCGTGGGAGGACTGGTCTTCCCGCTTGTGGATAAAGATGGAGAGCTTGCCATCCACCGCCTCACTCTCTTCTCCAGGATCTTTGTCTCCTTTTAAGGAATTCTTGGGACTAGTTTTGGTCAATGTGGTGTCCGGTTCAGAAGCAGTTGGAGAAAGAACTGTCTGACATCCTTAAATCAAAAAGCAATGACAATTTATAAAAATTGCAGCACCGTTTCTAAGGTTTCCAGATCAGTAACAAACACTGGTCTGGGCATATCTCTTTCCCTTTCTCTCCTGCTCTGTCCTCCTCCCATGTCTCCCTCCTTTCTGCAGGACACCCAGGTTTCCTGTGGACTGATTCAGTACCTTCTATCCAGGAGCTCCTCACCTGGAACTACATAGTCTGCCAGCTTTGCTAGGAGCAAGGAGGCAATCTTGGAGGCAGGGTCGCTGGGATCTTCCTGCTCGCTGTTTAGGGAGGGGACGGAGTAGCTCCACGGGGGGAGCTCCACATTCCCACAGTCCTCCACGCTCATCAGAGGCAGTGCTGCCCGGCACAGCTGAAGAATGATAAGGACCAGCTTTGGGGATGGACGCTGGTCAAGCAGCAGTGAGAGGAGTTTGGACACACAAGCTGGCTGGCTCAGGATGGCTTTCCCTATGTGGCTCCTACGAAAGGAGGAGTAAAAGGTCTATAAATCTAGAAAAGGGGCTGACAGACATGAGAGGTGAAACAGATCAGTAGATTGAGACTCTGTGATGAACACATGGACTTGGCACTATTTCTATGAAGGAAAATTGATGTTTTCTTAGACATTTGATAAAAGCACATAGCCTACCAGCAATACTTCATGAAAAAGTTTTTGTTACTTGTTTGCTTATCTGTCTGCCTGTCTTTCTTCCTTTCTTTTCCTCTTTCCTTTTTAATTTCTGGTCTTTCTAACCCAAACTTAGAGTTTCTCAGTTATTCATTTATTCCTTATTTATTCCTTCATCATGAGTGCTTTGAGAGCAAGCTACCTGCAGTGGTGTACAGCCTCCAACATCTGAAGACCTCTGCCAGATTTTCTTTCCACTAAGAAAATCTTGGTGGGCCAGCAGTGGCTGAAGTGCACGCACTTCAATACAGACAAATATCTAGGCCTCATGCTCACACACAAGGTACTGAATAAAGCATTATAGAATCACATATTTTAAAGACACAGCATGAGAATGGGAAATAATTACAGGCCCAGTTCATGACTATCCAGTTGAGGGTGAGATTTTGCTTATGGAATGCAAAAGCATCTACTCAAAAGGCCTGCAACTACTGTTCACAGGTATTATAGCAAATGATAATGCACTATTTCATGATCTATTTATTCACCTAAATAACAGTTTGGGAGTAAATACTGTTGCTTCAAAGACTATTCTTTGTTTCTTTTTTTTTTTTAAGCAAAAATGTTTCAAAGGGACTAGCAATTTGCATACTTTTTTTTTTTTAATGAGACAGAGTTTCTTTCTTTCTTTCTTTCTTTCTTTCTTTCTTTCTTTCTTTCTTTCTTTCTTTTTTTCTTTCTTTCTTTTTGCGGAACTGGGGATTGAGCTCAGGCCCTTACGATTGCCAGGCAAACGCTTATTCTATTGATATTTCCCTGGTCCCCTTGTTTTTCTTTAATATATTTAATACAGGGTCTACAGGGTCTCAGTATACATATTGGACTCACAGTGATTCCCCTGTTTTCAGCCTCCCCAGTGCTGGGATTATAGGCGTGTGCCACCATGCCCAGTCTCAATCAGTTTCAGTGAGCCCCAGGAGCAGGGCCAGCACAACACGGATTAAACTCCAGTTCCTACATCTGCCTAAGCAGGTGCTTTAATCTACTGAGCTATCAGGCAGAACCTAGAGACAGGTTTTGACCATGTTGTCCAGGCTGCCTTGAACTCACTATGTTGTTCAGGCTGATTTTGAACTTGTGGTGATTCTCCTACCTCAGCCTCCTCAATGCTGAGAACACAGGTGTACACCACTATACCCAGCTTCATTTTGCTATTTCTAAAGATTACTACTACCACAAGGCACCCCAATCATGCTAGGGAAAAGCCAGCTCTCCCCAGCTCCAGACAGGCCTGCCACACCTTGAGAGGTCATTGAGAAGGCTCAGGACGTCCTGCAGTGCGTCATTCCCAGCAGCCTGGTTGCCGCAGCACTCGGTCGCCCTGGCAAGATGGTTTGTGAGAAGGCTGGACACCTGACGGGCTAAACCTGAGTGCACAGCCTCTGTGGAGCCACCTTCAGAGAAACAAAGAAAAGAAGTGTGGTGACCACTCAAGGAAACCAAGATGAACATGTGGGTGGGGCGAAGTCATCCCTGTGGCCTCCCACACAAAAATTCAAGCCTTAAGTAATTATTTTTTCTCTTGATCAATGTTTCCCTAGTCATACAATTAGTGTCTTCTCATTAGGTAACATCTGCACATGAAAAAGTTACTAGTTCCTTCAAAAATCACTGTGTTGGGTGATATCTTACTCTTCATGAAAACTGAATTTGACTAATTCATATGTTACAGGTGCATATGCTGATACAGGGGGAAGAATCATTCTTCTTTTTTATGTATTTGGTACAGGGTCTTACTACGCATCTCGAATTCATAGTGATCCTCCTGTTTTCAGCTTCCCCAACACTGCGATTACAGGCACGCGCCACCACACCTGGACTCTGTCACTGGCTCCATGTGTCCAAGGGCAGGGTCAGTGCAGCATGTGGTGCTAGGGATGGAACTCCATCCCTGAGCTTGCCTAGGCAGACGTTTAGTCTGCTGAGCTATGTAGCCAGCCCAAGAATCATTCTTCACTGAGGATGAAATCCTCTCAATTTTTTACTTTGTATCTTCATTTCCTCAAACACGATAAAAGATTGTTCTGTATTTTCCATGTTCGTCATTCTGCCAGAGACCCCTAAACATCCCTTATAAAAGCTACAGAAGATTATTCACCACTTCCCAAATTTGCCATGTATTTCTGGATCCTTGAGTATACACATGCTATTTGCTCTTAAAACTCCTCTTCATTCCTCAAAAATAGCTCACACGTCACCACCTCACAGAAGCTTTGCCTGATCTTTCCATCCCTTGCACAGTGGGTCTGTGGGAGCCTTGATGCTTTCACAGGACTTTGTAAGTTCCTGGTCATAGCTTTGATGCCACTGTAATTCTTTCTTCAGTGTCTGTTTTATAAGTTCCTGATCTATCATCTGCCTGAATTTTTATAAAAGGTTCCCCAAGACATTAAAATCATAGTGAATGGATAAACAGATAAATAAATGTATGCACTGGAATATTGTGGAATAACTTAAGTTCACTTTTTTTCAGTAGTGGGTATTGAACACAAGGGCTCCTAACTACTGAGTTACAACTCCAGCCTTTTGTGCTTTTGCCTATGTGTGTGTTTCAGACAGGGTCTTAGTACATTGTCCAGGCCAGGCTCAGACTTACAATCTTGCCTTAGCCTCCTGCAGTACTGGGATGACAGGTCTAAACCACTGCACTTAGTTTCAAGTTTCCTTTTAAAATTAGATTGGTCACTAAAAATTAATTTACAAATATGCTCTTGAAAATGCAACTGACAGCTATTTTATAAAACTATGTGGAGATTGTGAGCAGTACTGACAATAAAATATATTTTAAATAAATAAAATGGACCTTTAAAAAAATAACAGTGAACACACTTGGTGCAATGCTTTTTAGCCTTATTTATTTATTTGTATTTTTAGGGAAGGGTCTACAGGGTGTTCGGGGTCTCGCTACTGGATCAGACTCATAGCGATCCCCCTGTTTGCAGCCTCCCAAGAGCTGGGATTACAGGTGCGTGCCACTACGCCCAGTCTCAATTGTCCTTTCAGTGCACCCCGGGGGTGAGGCCTGGGGATTGAACCCCTGGCCCCTGTGTCTGCTTGGAGGTGCTTTAATCTGCTAAGGTAGTTGGCCGGCTCTTAAAAAAAATAATGAATAAAAATATTCTCTCCACTTACTGGAGCTACTCTGTCAGGGTGTCAGGATGGTTTTTTTTTTTTTTTTTTTTTTTGTTCGTTTGTTTTTTGTTTTTGTGGGACCAGGGTTCAAACTCACGACCTTGCACTTGCTAGTTAGGCCACAGAGGTACCTCCCTGGCCCCTGTCAGGATGGTTTTTAATGCCATGGGACTGCTGTGAATTTTCACAGAAACACATTGATGAAAAGGCCCTCATGGAATTGTTGACCATAATAGTGCAGCGTCTCCTGCCCTGTCCAGCACAACAATGTGACACACACTCATACCAAGGGAAGAAGTCAGAGTAAAAAGGAGTCTCGTGCTCACCTTCCTCTTTTTCCCACTCGACACAGCGGTTGGCAAGCACCTGGAAGGCAGCCCAGGCCATGGTGGCCACTTTCTGCTTCTTGGTTTGTTTCTCACTGGAGCTGGACTCGGTCTGGCTACTCAAGCTGCACAGTCGATCCATGAGCTGGACAAGGCCACTGCGCACCAGGCACTTCTCTTCACTCCTGGCAAAGGGGTGCACGTGCCATGAAAAAAACACATCTGACTCTCCCTGGGAAACCTCTCAGGAAGTCTCAGATTGTCAAAGGGGCAAGAAAGAAACCTGCTGATGCTGCAGGATGCTGAGCATGTACAATTAACATAAAGCTACTTTCCTATAAAGATGACATCCTTCAAAAACAAGAAACTTTAAGTTGTTTATTTATATGGAATTGCAAATAAAAACTTATGGAATCAAGTAAGGTTACCATCATTGGAAAAAATACGTTTTACTGTAAGGAAATACAAAGAATAACTCCACTTTTCTGTCATTTTGAAACTATAAACCAAGTAACCTAAGAGAGGAAACAGATGTGCCCATGCAAAAACATCTTTTTTTCTTGGAATTGCTATGTAATATCATCCTACTGCAGCATTTGCTCATGTAGGAACCCAACAATGAGGAATCTACATAGGAACATCAAGTGTCTGTCAAGAGTAAAATTTAGTAAATACTTGATAATAAAAAAAAATCTAATTTTAGCAAGTGAGGCATGGTGCTATACTCCTAGCTATTCAGAGGCAGTAGCACGGCAAATTTCAGGTCAGTCTGGGCAATATAATGAGACCCTGCCTCTAAACAAACAAACAAACAAAAAACAAAGAAGGCTGGGACTGTAGCTCAGTGGTGGAGTGTTTACCTAGCATCTGTGAAGCTCTGGGTTTAAGGCTCAATTTTATATATCAAAAATACTTGATATTCTGGAAAGTTGTTGCCATCTCTATTGCATAAATTTCATATGACAAAGGGCTTACCTGGTATAAGGTATGGTACACAAGAGTCCAATGCTATTTGCACAAGCGATTGGGTAACGAGCACACAGAGACACAACAGAGGTCATGGTTTCCCCAAAGGCTTCCTGGACCTGCTCCACCATCCCTCCGCAGGTAAGTTCTTCAATCCTGTAGAATAAGCCAAGGTGCATCTGTGCTGAACATGTCAGGGATGACTAAGACTGGGGCAGAAAGGGACCATCAAGCTCAATGTTTCATAAGCTACAGGACACAGGAGACCATTAGGCAGGTGTTCCTCAAACATGATGGTTCACACTCAAGAAAACCCTGGGCAATACTGCCTTAGGGGCACAGGATTTTCTACTGCAGGACTTTTTTTTTTTTTAACCATGGCACTGGGGATTGAGCCTTACACATGCTAGACAAGTGCTCTACCATGGAGCCACCTTCCGAGCTTTTTTTTACTTTGAGATACAGTCTTTCTCAATTGCCTAGACTGACCTTGAAGCGGTGGTTTTCCTGTTTCACCCTCCCTGATAGCTGGGTTTATAGGCATATGCCACAGTGCCTAGCTTTTCCAGGGCTTTTTTTTTTTTGTAAAAGAGAAGGTCTTATTAGTTCAGGCTGGCCTCAAAGTTGCAGACATTTTCCTTTCTCAGCCTCCGAAGTGCTGGTGTTACAAGTACGTACCACCACACCCAGCTCAGGGCTTTTAATAAAGCTGAAGGGCACAGTATCTCTAAGAGCAGAGGAATGGTATTCAGTACTTCCCAAACCTGTTTGCTAATGAAATCATTTATTTGGGACACATGTATAATATCCTATATAGCACTAAAAGTATGGATGCAATTGGATTAGTGGCAAACATGAAAGCTCAAATCAATTAGCTAAGTAGTTTTATCAAGTTCATACACCAACTATTAGAGAGGCTAGCTGATGTGATTATATACCACTTTCCAAATGTAACAACACTACAGGCTAATTTTATAGCAGTTGATAATGACGACTGAAACTGTCAGAATTTATCCACAAAAATAAACAACATATTTCTATTTATAATAGGAAAAGTAAATTAATAAAATTATGTAAGGTTTAAAATAGGGAAATGGTTATAAAGACTATGATACGGTGCTACATAACCACAAAAAACACTATAATCGATATCTATGATTAGACAAAGAATACACTAACATGATAATAGATGTCTTGGGAAGGTGGATTTATAGGTTATTTTAATTTTATTCTTCAGAATTTTATGCATCTTTTTCACTTTTTGACAAATGACATTAAAAATTAAGGTAAAAAGGAAAAGTGCTATCAATGCTATGGAAAAACTGTTTTGAAAGTAAGTAGTGATACTCATTCATGCTACTCAGTGAATTTTCATCTTTTAAGCCACTGGGATTTTGGAGTTATTTCCAAGGAACTGCCTGACCTCTCCTGATTGACAAAATTTCCCAAGACATTCATTTTAATGCTCAGTGAACACATTTGCCGCTAGCCACTGACCCTTTGCTTGCTGGCCACAGCTCCTCAAAGAAGTGTCATGGGCACAAGCAAGCGCCAGGAGTCAGCCCAGGACCTGGGGGTAAGGTCTTTGCTATCTCCACCTCAGGATCTTCGAAGACCAGCAGGGAACTCGGATAGAAAAACTGCCCAAGTAAGTTACAAAATCTTCCAATACATAATTAGTATCTATTATCATGTTTTTAAATTTTATCTAATAAAAATAATCACCAAGTATATAAAAATAAGGCTAAAAGGACGCTGACCACAGCAATGTTGAGGAGCCAAAACCAAAGCAAACCAAAGACAAAAAGAAATCCATGAATGAATCATGTGTTCATCAGGAGAGAATGATTTAGATTTTTAAAATAGTTTGGTTTAAAAAAAAAAAATAGCCAGGTGGTGGTACACACCTGTAATCTCAGACCTTGGGAGGCTGAGGCAGGAGCATCAGTGTAGCATCATATAGAACACAGCCAACCTGGACTATATAATGAGACCTTATTTCACTCCCCCAATAAAGATCACCCATATAATGGAGACTATTAAGTTCTTTAAAATGACAAAGTAAGCCAGGTATGGTGGCACATGACTGTAATTCCAACACTCAGGAGGTTGAGGTAGGAGGATCACCTAGAGTTTGTTGCTAGCATGGGTTACATAGTGAGTTCAAGACCAGCCTATACTTTATGAGATCTTGTCTCAAAAAATAAAAAGCAAAACAAAGAAGACCATAGGTAATGACTGAAGAAAGAGATACAAGATATATTGAGCAATCATGATTCTGGAAAAGCATGTGTAACAGAATTATGTATCTATATGCATGCTATTCATACATATAAAGAGAATTAAACAGCTATTTATTCACTTATGGTTGATACAATAAACTCTCAAGGAACAGAGAACAAGGTGGAATTTAGAAAAGAAAGCTAGGTTAAGAAACTTTTGCATTGCCATGTACACTGCAATTTTTGTAAAGTTACAAGCCACATATATAAGAACAACATATCTCAGGGAAAACATTAGCAAATACCATACTGTCTAAGTGGTCCCAGGAATAATCTCTGGAATGGCTTTTGCCAATCTAGGTAAGACAGTGTGAACTACAGGAAACAACTGACCTGGGTCCTCCTTGAAGGACCATTGTCACAGGCCCCACAAGATGTGTCACTCCCCCAACTCTCACGGCGGCAGTCAGCAATTCCCGCATGTGCACCAGGGCCTGCTTTCGAGTGTTTCCCCGCCGCCACCTTGTCTGTGCAGCCAAAAGGAAGCTGCTGCTGGACACCTGCAATGCAGGAGAAGGAAGCTGCTGACTCCTGTTAACTGTCACAAGACACTGTGAATCAGGTGCCCTCCATTTGCAGTCTGCGCAGTGTCACGTACAGCTTGGTCAGGGTTGGTGCCAATGAAGGCAAACAGCTGCCCCAGGAGGACGCTGTAGGTGGGCTTGTCCCTGCTGTCCTCAATGGCCAGTGACTGCAGGAGTGTAAAGGAGCTGCTGCGGTGGCTGGTCACATGACGACGTCTACAGAGAAAACAAAATCGTTTGTTTTGAGGAATGCACTCAGCTTTACACAGTGTCTAGCCCTGGCCATTAGCCATTTACCTCTGATTTGCTCTAGTAAATTCCAAATCTTCATTACCAATCATTTCCAGGTCAGAAGGAGCCGACATGCTGCGAAGAAAAACAGGCTGTCGGACAGCATGAGATATCACCTTTGTTTCGGAAGCTGATTTACAAGCTGGAAGAAAAAGCAAAAAAGGTTCACATTTCTATTACCCAATTTGCATTTTGTAAAGAGTTACTGAAATGACTAAGTGTAACAGAACTACCAAATTTTATCTTTGCTTCTAATGGCGTTTAGGTACCAATCTAGCTACAACAACATGTTCATGAGTTTTAGGACAATTTTTATATTTAATCTTTTTTTTTTTTTTTTTTTTTAATGTATTTGGTACAAGGTCTCACTACCCAGCTCAGACTTGTAGTGATCCTTGTTTTCAGCCTCCTCAGAGCTGGGATTACAGACAGGCACCACCATGCCCAGTTTCAGTGGCTGGTACTGTGTGCCCAGGGCCAGGCTAGATGGGCATGTGGTACTGAGGATCGAACCCGAGTGCTGTGCTGAACCTGGGTTCCTGCACTTGCCAGGCAGGTACTTAGACCGCTGAGCTCTCTCCCCAGCCCACAATTTTTAAATTTAAAGATAGGTTTAATTACATAGTATAGGCTGGCCTTGAACTTGCTATACGGACTGGACAGGGCTGGCCTTGAATTTATGATTCTTAGTCTAGGAATTGCTGGGATAGTAAGTAGATATACCCACACTTACTTCAATTATTTCTATTTATTTATCTTACTTGTTTATTCATTCAATACAGGGTCTCCCTATACAGCTTGAACTTGTAGTGATCCTCCTGTCTCAGCCTCTCCAGATTATAGGTGTGTGCCATCACGCCCAGTTTTGGTGGCTGAGAAGGCACGCAGCTGGAGATCTGGGATCTGCACAGCATGTGGTACCGGGGATCGAACCTGAGTTCTTGAGCTTGCCAGGCAGGTGCTTAGACTGCTGAGCTATCTCCCCAATCCTATTTCATTTTTTAAAAACCAAAATATTAGGTTAAAAATTACTATAGCTTGAACAATTAAGTTGGTTTCTCAAAGAAAAGCTAAAAATTTTATACCTATCAATGTTTATTTCAAAACAAATACTATGAAAAAAGCAAGAAGGTAAAATGATAATTTTTGGAAGCACATTTTTTTTTTTTTGAGACAGCGTCTTGCTATGCAATCCAGGCTGGCCTTGAACTCACAATGTAGCCCAGGCTGGCTCTGAACTCAAATCAAGTTCACTCTGCCTCAGCCTCCTCCCAAGTGCTGATATCGCATGTGTAAGCCACCATGCCCAGCTGGAAGCACAAAATTCTTAATTCAAATAAACCCAGACCCATTTTTTTCCCCCAAGAAAAGGCTTGTTTCCCCTTAATCTTACATGTATTTTGCTTACTTCTTGCCAGTTGGGAGAGTTCCACGTTGGTTATTACTATACACAGGGAGCAAAATACATAATGAATGTTAACATTTTTAAAAATGTGTTACAGTGAAAGACACATTGCCATTAATCCTCAAAATACTCTCCTTTAGTGGTGCACATATATAATCCCAACACTCAGAAGGCTGAGGCAGGAGACTCACTAAGAGTTCAAAACCAGCCTGAGCTACATAGTGAGACTCTGTTTCAAAAAACCAAAACCAAAACATACTCTCCTTCGCTTCAAACAACATTATCCCATGTTATTGCTATTCTTTTATTTCTTTTGTACTTCCACAAAATTTAAAATGTTTATTAGTTCATGTTTGCAGTAAATAATGATTACATTGTTGATATATATTATCTTAATTTTTTTTTACTTTCCCTTTCTCTCCCCTCCTTCCCTCCCTCCATCTCATTCTTGCCACTTTCTGAAGCACTTCTTGAAGCCATCTTTCATGGATGTCTTCAAAAATGTACTCAAAGAATGGTGAACACTGCTGACAAGTGTCACACCACAGAAGGGCAGGCTCATGAAAACAATAGGGTGTGTTCTCATCTGCGTTACTACCAGACCTGGCACTGTCCAACTGGCCCCTCCCTAAGTCAAAATTTTCAATAGATTCAGGGACTAGAGAGATGGCTCAGTGGAGTAAGCACCTGCTTAGGCAAGCGCAGTGCCTGGGATTTGATCTGCTACCTCATGCTGTATAGATCCCAGAATCTAGGGTGTGCGCCTTCCCAGCCGCCACCGAAACTTGGTGTGATTGCACACACCTGTAATCCCAGCACCAGGGAGGTTGAAAACAGGAAGATCACTGGGGGTCCAAGCTGTGTAGTGAGACCCTATAGATCCTATACTAAATACATAAAAAAAAAAAAAAAACAGCAACAAAATGATGAGAAAAAAAATGAGAAAATGAAAGTTACTTTGTACCTGTCTGAACAAAGATAGTATAAATGTAATATTCATATGTAATCTTTGAAAAAGTTGCTGTCTCTCAGACATTACTGGTTTATCATTGCTGAGATAAGAATCTTTTGGTGTGGTAGCACCATCTGTATGTACAGCACTTCGAGAGGCTGAGATGGGGGAACACAAGTTTGACCCTAAGATGGGCAAATGAGCAAGATGCTGTCTCAGAAAAAAAAATTAAGGAGGAAGGGACCCTCAACATGCAACTCAGTGTGAAGTATAAAGGCTCTGAGCTCAACACCCACTACCACAAAAAAATAATAATGAAAAGGAACCAATTACTACTTTAAGAATAGAGTCACATGAGGGCTGGGGAGATAGCTCAGTAGAATAAGTGCAAGGGCCTGAGTTCAATCCCCGGTTACACACACACACACACACACACACACACGAATAAAAAGTAGAGTCCCATGAGAAGCCTTGGAGGGCTCCTGGAGCAGTACCTGGTGTCTCTGCTGGGGTCCCCGAGATGCTCCTGGTGAGGCCCGACTGGGCTGCAATGGTCACATGAAGCAGCAGCTCTGCTCGGTTCATGAGACTCTTCACTAGTGTTTTTGTTTTAGCCAGTGGGTGGGAGGGTTTCTGAATAAGAGAATTCACCTCTTGCAGGAACTTCTCCCTATAAAGAAAAACTGACATGTACTGAAGGTTCTCTAGCCTACCAAAGACAATTTTTTTAAAATAGCAAAGGATAGGAAAAGACAGAAGAAAAACTAAGCAAAAGCAATTTAATAAATACTGCTTACCTGCCACAGCCCCACTCTAGGGGAGCAGTGTTACAAACTCTGGCTGCTCCTAATCTCTTTTCTGCTTCAGAGGCCTATGCTATCCTTTGAAGGTTCAAATCAAAACTATCAGTTTACCAAATGCATTCTAACACTAAAAGATTTGACAACTCCACAACATTAAAAAAAAAAAAAAAGTCTCTCAAGCCCTTCACAACCTGTGTTTTTAGCATTAGGGTGATTTATTTTCCTTAACAATGATTAACTTCACTAACCTCAGTGATAGGACCATGTTTTCAAGATCATTTCCATCAAAGGAGACTTCCTTCATTGAACACAAAAGCTCTAGTTCTTTCATTTTGTTCTAAAGAAAAAAATCAAGAAAAGATGGCATACACGATGTGCAACAACCGAATTTTATTGTACATTTGTTAAAGGGAACAGAAAATGCCAAGGAACAAACATCACCCATTAGGCCCACACGTCTATGTTTAAAGCACATTTTTTTAAAAACATTTTCTATTTTTTAAAGAGAATACAAAATAATAATATTAAAGCACATTTTTAAGTTACTTGGTATTTTAGTTATTTAAAATGGCATGGGCTACTTTTTGGGTATTTGAGGTTTCTACTTCTGCTTATTTTTTTTTCTCCAAATCAAGATCCAAGAGTAAAATTTAATAATTATAATTTCTTTAGACTGTTAATGAAAGCTCAAAACAATTATTTGGATATTGCCATGTTAACTTCAGGAAGTGGCATAACACACA
>PVKN010002167.1:6131-44660 GCA_004027915.1 Capromys pilorides | reverse complement strand
TCCCTGGCCCAGCACTAAATTTCTTATCATCATTTGTTTCCCAAGAAAACACATGGGCCTACTGTAAATAATTATGGACTGGTTTGCTTCAACAACAGAACAGGGCCACATTTTACATATAACTCTTCCTTGGTCCTTTGTATTTCTATATTGCAGGATAATAGATGACGTTGGCCTGTAGAAATGCTAAAAAAGGTTTTCCTAGGATAGAAATTCTTTTTACATGAGGCAGTAAGAAGTAAACTTTGGATGTGATTAAATCATTGCCCATTTCTCTACAGTAATCATGATTACCACAAATACCTCCCCTCCCCTTTTTTGTTATTTGGTACAGCGTTTTGCTACACAGCTCAGACTCATAGTGATACTCTGGTTTCAGCCTTCCCAGTGCTGGGATCATAGGCATGCACAACCATGTCAGTTTTTGGTGGTTGGATCAGCAGGCCTGGGGCTGAGTTGGCACTGCATGTGGTAAAGGAGATCGAACCTGGGTCCTTGTGCTTACCAGGCAGGCACTTAGACCACTGAGCTATCACCCCAGCCCTCACAAGCACCTTTTTACTAGAGCAGTAGCGAGAAGCTGCTCTCAAGTGAGGAAGGTAAAGCTCAACTCTGCCAACCTCATGCCCACTAACAAAGGGAGAGAGGGACAGGAGGCAAGAATTTCCTGGTACTGGGCAGGTAGAATTTCATTTATAAATTATCAAACAAAGCTTTATTTTACAATCAATTAATATAAGTATGTTTTTGTCTCTAGAAACAAGACATTAAAACAACCACATCAGTATTAAGAACTTAAAATACATTCTGAGTATTTTACTGCAGATAGCTCTATTAACACATTTTATTTTTTAGCAATAGGAGAAAATGTTCATTCTCTCTGCATTTCTTCAATAATTTAGCAATGCCATCAAACATAAATGAATCACTTTCACTATATGATCGTACTCAACACAGCTTCATGTATTTCTTGGTGATTTGAAGAATATCAACTGATAGCAGCAGTGATGATAGTAATATGAGCAGGAACACATATTTAGATGGTAGATTTTATATATATATATATATATATATATATATATATATATATATATATATATATTTTTTTTTTTTTTTTGGATGGGACCGGGGTTCAAACTCACGACCTTGCACTTGCCAGGCAAGCGCTTGTGCTGCGGAGCTGTCTCTCCAGCCCCTTTAACTGCTAGATTCTAGGCACCGAGAAACGCACATATGAAGGAACAACTGCAAAGCTCCCACAGTAATCCAGTTCTGTTGCACTCTAGGCTGTACTCACCAGCTGACATTCTGAGGACGAATAATGATCTTTCGGTAGGCCCCTGATAAGGAATAGTCTCGGATTTTGTGTCTCATGTTATCAATATCGAGGTTGTCTGCAGTTAGCATTTCTCTGTAGGCTTCACTAACTAACATAAAATAGAAAAAGTGAGTTGGGGCAACCAGCAAGTTACCTTGAACTAGACCAGGAACAATGCTGTGTGTATACTTTTAAAACTGCCATAACAGCACTAGTCATCCTAATGTATGATCCAAAGCTTCTCTGAAATCAAAATCCTGACTTGGTACCACAGGACTAGGAGGTGTCTGCAGCTTTGGTTTGTCTAATCTGTAGGTTTTCTGCAACCCACTACCTGTAGTACAATTCTTGAGCCAACTACTACGAACGGCCACTTCAGTTGCTGAGAGTAGTGTCCCATGACTGTCATCTCAGTACCCAGAAGGCTGAGGCAGAAGGATGAGGAGCATGAGGCCAGCCAGCCTGGTCTATATAGTGAGTTCAATGCCAGCCTAATTTACATAGTGAGACCCTTTCTCAAAAAAATCTATTTCACCCAAAATTGCTAAAGTCTGTAACTCAGAGTCAAAAAAGACCATACACAGAGGCACTAATGCTCCTTGGAAGAAGTAGTTATAAATAAAAGTACAAAATTAAAAGACCTTGGAAAACCATCTGGCTCACCCTCGTACCTGATGTAGAAGCTTTATTTATAGTGAGACAGTTTCTAGCCTTCGCCTCTGTGTTATTTACAGGAAACTACTTTGTGAGGCACACAATTACTATAAAGTTTTTCCTATTCCAAGTTGAAATCTGTATTGTAGCGGATGACTGCTCTCAAACACCGTAAGCCAACTTTCCTCACGTACTGGACCTTTAAGCCATATCATTAGACTAAAAAACAATCCTCTCAACTGTCCCCCCTTTGATGTACATAATTATTTTAAAAGACAGGGCATCACCATGTGGTCCAGGCTGACCTTGAACTCCTGATCTTGTCTTAGCCTTAGCACTTACAGGCACGTGCTACCATGCCTGACTGACACTGTTTTCCGCCAAACACTTTATCTGCCTTCAGGTAATAGGCTTATATGCGTAACAGTAACTCTACATGCTTTAAAACTTTTCATATAAATTACTACTGAACTAGGGTTTTTCCATCTGCACACTTGATTACTGAGCATAGCATGAGAATTTACATTTAACCTATTAAATGCTTTCTGTTTTTTTTTTTTTTTTTTTTGCGATGGGTGTTTTACTGTATTGCCCAGGCTAGCTTTGAACTCGCAGTCTTCCCATCTTAGCCATCTGGTGCAGATATTTTTTTAGTAGTTGTTTTCCTTCAGACAGGGTCTCACTATGTAGTTCAGGCTGGCCTTGAACTCATAGCAATCATCCTGCCTCAGTCTCTGAGTGCTGAGGTTACAGGAGTGCGGCACCACGCCTGGTTAAGTCTTAAGTAATTTCCATGTGATCAATATTAACTACTGTCTTGCATTATTTACAAATATGAGCAGCAGGTTTCTTTACCCAAGCTATTCATTAAGAAGTCAATGGAGAGTCTTGGCTGAGCACAGCTAAGTGTCCTCATGGTGCAGTAGCACTAGGCCAGTGTACAGATCCCTGCCTCAGCCACAAGGTTTCATGAATAGCTTTGTCAAAACTGCCGAACCTGTTCTATTTGGTATAAGGAATGTTCCTAATTCTGAGAAGTGTAAGAAAGGAGAGTATTTGGTTTTTTTAATATCAGGATCTTGCTATACAGCCCATGCTGGCCCCCAATTTATGGCAATCCTCTTGCCTCAGCCTCCCACTGATGTTCTTTTTCTTAGAATGGGTGATTTGGAATGTCAACTTGACTAAAGGATGGCTGGCACATCATTATTTGTTCTCAGTGTTTCAGAAGGCCATGAGCCTGACCCTCTATGCTGTAAGAGAAATACAACTGATTGTTCCTTCTCCCTTCTTATGGTACTACTAATTGGAGCTTTGCGTTCAGGTATAGTCCCACGTTCCCTTTTTAAAAAAATTTTTGAGACAGGGTCTTGCTAAATTGCTCAGACTGGGCTTGAATTCATAACCGTGCCTCAGCTTCCCAGAGTGTTGGGATTACAGAGCCACTATGCTTGGCTTGATTTGCTTTTTTTTTTTTTGTCCTCTGCATTTAGTACAGGGTCTACAGGATCTCACTATATAAATCGGACTTATAGTGATTCTCCTATTTGCAGCTTCCCAAGCGCTGGGATTATAGGCATGTGCCACCACATCAAGTCTCAACTGCTGTCTCAGCATGCCCTGGGGGCAGGGCAGGGTGTCCATGCTGGGGAGTGAACCCCAGCTTCAGCACTCTGCCTAAGCAGGCACTTTAGTCCACTGAGCTCTCTGGCCAGCCCTCGATTTGCTTTTGATCTCACCGACTGGGCTGGCCCTCACACGTACGGGAGGATGTTTATGAAGGAGACTAGCCCATGAGTCAGAGGACTCCGTGGAGAGATTTACCCTCAGTGTGCACACACCTTGGATGGAACAAAGAGCAAGAAGGGCAGGCTGCCTCCCTCTTTCTCGGGGCTGGAACAGCCCTTTTCTCCCCTGCATGTTACAACTCCAGGCTACTCTGCCTGTGGACTCCAGGCCATAAGCCAACTGCTGATCCACTTGGCCCTGCAGCCTCGATGAGAGCCACACCACTGCCTTTCCCACTCTCAGGCCTTGCAGCGGGCCAGTTCCCAGGGCAGCCTTGCCTTGGTGCTGCTATCCCAGGGGCCCCGTCTCCCAGCAGCACTGTGGAAGCTGGCGTTAGCATCTCCAGCACGTTCCTACAGCTCCTGATTCTGCTCTCCTGATTCCTGCCTGCTCCAGCTCACAGCTCTTCTCACAGAAATTTGGTTGAATTAATCAACATATAAGTGGCAGGTTTCTATTCAGCCCTTCTAGAGTATTCTCATTATATAAAAAGAGTGTTTATTATAATCATTCTAATTCATAAAATTTCCAGGAATATATTTTGGTAAGTAAAATATTTCTAGCCTCTGAAGGAAAAGACATTTTAACAGGAAAATACAACCAGTCTCAGGAGTAATTACCAGGGTCAGTCTCACTGAATAGGTCCCAGTCAGAGCTGCTCTTTTTTTTAATCTCTGAACAATCAAACTTCTAATCTCCTACCTGTCTGTACAAAGGGTACCCACAAGGGCTAGAGAAATAACTAGCAGCAGCTTCTGGAGAACAGGAAATACAGAGTCCTTGTTTTCTACCTTTGGGATGGTGGTGGTAGAGGGGCTGAGTCCAGGGTCTTGACACTGAACTACCTTTCAAGCCCTCTTCCTATTTCTGCTTTGCGTACAGGCTGCTCTTATAAATCACTGAACTGCCCAGGTTGCTTTTGATGCTGGGATCCTCCTTGCTTAGTCTCCCAGAGTACTGGCAATACAGGCATGCGCCACAAGGCTCTGCCTAACTTGCCACCTTTTACGCTTCTGCATATTTATAGACTTTTAAAACATGAACACAGACTATTTTGTGCTGTTGGGGATCAAACCAAGGGTCTCATATGTGTTAGGCAACTGCTCAACCACTGAGCTATACCACCACCCTTTTATACAGTTTAAAAAGTTTGTAAACAAATTTATGTTAGAGTACCATTGTCCATCCACATGCACTTTCTCAATGACTTTTCAGATGCTTCCCATCTGTAACACAAATTAGTAAATCTATCTTGTGTTGCAGTGCTGGGGACTGAACCCAGTGCTTTGTGGACACGAGGCAAGTGCTCTAATGCTGACCACCTCCTAGTCCTAAATTACTGCGTTTAGGAATTTAAATAATGCAAGCAGTAACCACAAGACTATAGCTTAACCAGTACTACCATCCCCTCCCCGCCCCATCCCTCCCCTCTCCTGTCAGGAGGCCCATGCTGGACTCTACCTTATCAACCAATGTAGTCCTTTCTTTCAGGGTCCCACCTGCCTTGGACCAAGGGCCAGAGCCCACACCTAACTTTCCTTTTGTAATTTAAATTTGACATCTGAATGTAACCTGCTGGGAAATGTTCATGTATAATCAATCACAGCTTACACCTAAATATCTGTTCCAATGAAATCTAAATGTCATTAAATATGATAAAAATAAAGTTTTAAAATTAGAATAGTGACTTTTTCTTTTCTTTACAGGTGGCAGCCAGACCTCAACTTTGTTACATTTTTTTCACTACTCCACCCACATAGGAACTTACTTTTATGCTTTGGGTAGACCACATCGAAACCAGGCAAGGGCATCACCACATCATGAATCGAGTAATTATGAACATCTTCCTCCTCAATATAGGTGGCTGTGGCTGCAAATCCATAAGCAAACAGTAACTTAAGGAAAAAGCCAGTATTTTTGTGAATTCAAGCTTTAAAGGAAGGTAAATTGAGATACGTATTTTTTTCATACTTAAATAAAAACAAAGAATTACTGGAATTCTTAAAAGACTCAGCTGGAGGACTTCCAGGAAGACAGAAGGCAGCTCTTTGAATGTTGCCATGCAAACAGTAGAACACAGCAACGTGAGGAAGACAAGAAGGAAGATGAATCCCCTGGACCTGGGAAGGCTGTAAAGTGAGAACTGAAGCCCTGGGGAGAGAACAGAGAAACTTCAACAAAGGAGGATGAGGTAGTCGGTGTTGCCTTCTCCCTGAAACAGGACTCACAAGGAGCGGTTCAAAGCTGCAGTCGCGTCCCACAGAGGCCTCCGTGGAGGACCAGCCATATAAGCAACAGTGGACATGGAGGACAGCGTTAGCTGGTGGTTAAGTGCTGTGGCGCAGACATCCCTCGGAAGACAGTGATCTGGAAGGCACTTTGAGAGGGGCCAACTGAGCTCAGAACTCAGAACAACCGCTGGGTCCATCGAGAGGCTCCAGGTGAGTGTAAGCCTGCACAGAGTGAGCTGACAGCTGGAGGCTGACCGGGTCTGCTCTCAGCCTTAAGGCCAGGATCCAGCCTGAAATTCAGGGGAAATAAAGGTGCGGGCTTGCTCTTTGCCACATCTCTTCTAAGAATAAAGACCATTCTTAGCAATCAGACTGTCGACATTCCAGAAAATGTTGACATCACTCTGAAAGGATGCAGTTATTGTGAAGGGCCCCAGACGAAGCCTACAGAGGGACTTCAACCACATCAATGTGCAACTCAGTCTTCTTGGGAAGAAAAAGAAGAGGCCCTGGGTTGACAAATGGTGGGGAAACAAAGGAACTGGCAACTCTCTGCACGATCTGTAGCCAGGTACAGAACATGAACAAGAGGGTCATGCTGGGCTGCTGTTACAAGATGAGGTCAGTGTGTGCTCACTTCTCTATCAATGTTGTTATTCAGGAGCATGGGTCTCTTGCCGAAATTAGAAATTTCCTGGGTGAAAAACACATTCGCCGAGTCCGCATGAGGGCAGGTGTTGCTTGTTCAGTATCTCAAGCCCAGAAAGATGAGCTAATCCTTGAAGGAAATGACACTGAGCTTGTTTCAAATTCAGCTGCTTTGATTCAGCAGGCCACAACAGCCAAAAACAAGGCTATCAGAACATTTTTGGATGGTCTCTATGTTTCTGAAAAGGGAACAGTTCAGCAGCCAGATGAGTAATATCCAAGAGTTGATGAAGTCACAGAAACAAGCTTCTGGATTATAAAGTCAATCTGTGGTTATTATTATTTTTTTTTTTAAGTTTTTTTTTTTTTTTTTGTCTTTTTGAGATAGGGTCTTGCTATGCAGTTCAGGCTGGCCTTGAGCTCACTTTTGTAGCCCAGGTTGGTCTCGAACTCGCACCAATCCTCCTGCCTCACCCTTCCAAGTGCTGGGATTACAGGCGTGTGCCATCATGCCCGGCAATCTGTGGTATTTTAATGAGACAATAAAAGATCTTTATTAAATAAAAAAAAAATGGTGCAGGTTTGCTGAGGTTATCCACTACCCTGTCATAAAGCTGCTGCTCCTTTGCTGAGATCCATCAACATGGACCTGGCATATGTCTCTACATGTCATCTGCCAGTGACAGCAGAGATAAGCCTAGAAGTGGACTTTTTTTTTCTTGATTTCACCATTTGGTCTTCTATGAGTGTGAATGTGCTTTCTAGTTTCTTTGTGGTTGTTCTTTAGTTCTGTTCTTCATTTTATTCCTTCCCTTTCTCTTCTGTCTTCTAGAAGTTTCCTAAAGTTTGATCACCTTTTTCCTCCAGCCTTGCTTCCAATTTCTTCTTTTATTTCTGTTATTTTCCCCTCACCACTTTTAAATTTTCCCCTCTAAAGATAAAATTGGCATGAGAGATTCTGTATTGCATACAATTTTCTGGCTTCAGATTTTGTTATATAACCACAAATCTATATAATTATATAATAGATTTGTCTTATAATCTAAAATCTAAAGTTGGCAAATTAATGGTTTCCTCAGTTTGTGACTTTCTAGATTATATTTGATGCTACTGTTATTGCTGATTATCGCACTTTAGCTACAGTGATATAACGGTTCTAACCAGTTCTTCTTCCTGATTCACCAAGACAGATGTATAAAGGTCATAGAAAATACTGTGAACCAGTGCCAAACAACTATTCACTGGGCAAAGCAGGCAACAACAACTCATCAACAAACTGAAGAGGGGGCTAGGGAGATAGCTCGGTGGTCAAAGGATCCGGGTTCGATTCCAGATACCACATGCCACAAGAGCCCTGAAATCCCAGGTGTGTGTGCTGGCCACTGAAGCCAGGCATGGTAGTGCACGCCTGTAATCTGAGCTCTGGAGAGGCTGAGACAGGAGGATCACTGAGCATGAGCTGCAAAGCAAGACTCTATCAAGTAGATAAATGATTTTAAAAAATTGAAGAAAGAGAACTATAGGTCAATATCCCTAACAAATACAAATGTAAAAATCATCAATAAGATACTGGCAAAAACAATGCAGGAAATCATCAAGAATACAGGATTGTTGTAGGCAGCTAAACTAGATAGAAATATTACAGGCAGTCAGACAGGGCCAGGCCCTCAAGGACGACATGGAAGACAAGGTGACTTTCCAACTAGAGACAGACACTCCTCAGCCATGGGCCAGATCTTAAGACAAGAGTAAACAGAAGCAACTACATACTTCTCTAGGGATGGGTCTCAGAGATTGGTACTCTAAGTAGATACCCTGGAAAGAGTCACAAGCCCAAGCTCAATAGGTGGTTTTTTTTTTTTTTTACATTCTTTTAGAAAGTTTATTTTCTTAAACCTTATGTATTTGTTTGCGTTATGGCCAGCTCAGCCTGGGGGAGGGGGGGGGGCACGCGCGGCACAGCATGTCGTGCCTGGGATCCAGCTGAGGTCCCTGCGGTGGCCTAAATTTTCCAATGCACACACTTTGGACCGCTGAGCCATCTTACCAGCCCAATAGGTGGTGTTCTTGACCGCTTGCTATGTGACTTGTCTTCCCACTGGATCCACATTTTAATCAATGTTACGTGAGCAATGGTGCTTGTGATCTCATTGGTTGACCATAGTCTTTGTCCCATCTCATACCCACCTAAGCAAGTTCCCATATCTTCTCTTCTATAAGTCCCTGGAAGAGATAGCTTCCTGGGGACACCCACTTGGGACCCCCCCTCCTGTCCCTCTCTTAGACAGGAGCTTTCTTTCCCTCAATAAATATGTTCTGCTCATTACTTCCGTTTGTTCCTAAAATTCATTCTTTGGTTTTAGAGAATACGAACTTGTCCCAGGTACTTTTCAGGTTTTCCCTATATCATTTGGAGGTTCCCTATCGGAGGTCATCCATCCCAGATCAGTTTTTTCTTCCTGCATCATGACCACTGTGGAAATCAGTGGAGATCCCTCAAAAATCAAGGGCTACAGATTCCATTTGACCCAGCTATTGCCTTTCAAGGTATCTACTCTAAAAGACTGAGACATTCCAAGGTAAATGGATGCATCTTGAGACCATACTCTTTGGTTGAACTCAGGGCCTTATACTTGCCAGGTAGGCACTTATGCTGCAGAGCTATTTTCCTGGCCCCTGAGATCAGACTCTTAAGTGAAATAAAATTGGACACATGAGTAAATACCACATTATTTCTCTGGTGTGAGAAACTCAAAGCGTAAATAAAGACCAAAATGTATACTATGTATTGTGGAAATAGAAAATGTTCAAATGGGGAGAAGATCAAAAGAAAGGAGAGAAGAAGGGAAAAAGTGAGATTTATTTTTTTTTAATTTTTTATTTTATTTATTTATTTGTTTGCTTGTTGTGTTTGTTTGTTTCTTTATTTATTCATTTTGTGGCTGGCTCAGCCTGCCCTGGTGGTGGCGCTGGCGCAGCATGTGGTGCCGGGGATCGAACTGCAGTCCCCGCAGTTGCCTGAGCCCTCCTAAGCAGGCGCTTTAGACCACTGAACCATCTTGCCGGCCCCGAAAAAGTGAGATTTAAAAAGTAAAAAAGAAAAGGGAAAAAAAGGGGGGAACAAAAACAAGTGAGAAAAAGTAAAAATGAAAACAAAGCTTTTATAAATAGGGAAGGGCAAGAGGTAATGGGAGGGTTAGGGGAATGGGAAAAAAAGCCTCATATCATGTATACAGGTACAAATTCTCTGATGAAAGTAATCATTATGTACATCTAAAATGTATCCATAAGCCAGGGAGATAGCTCCGCGGCACAAGTGCCTGCCTGGCAAGTGCAAGGTCGTGAGTTTGAACCCCGGTCCCACAAAAAAAAAAAAAAAAAAAAAACAAACCATAAAATCTGATTTTAAAAATATTTACAACTCAGCTGTATCCTCATTTTCCGGGAACACCTTCCTTTAAAAATCAGCTTTAGCCTTCTAGATGACAACTTGAAAGGCTTTACACAAAAGCATCATAAAAGAATGCATTCTGCTAAGCAAATGATTTAAAAAGCAACCCATATTTAGGTTGTAATATAGTAGCACATGGGACATTAAAAAAAAAAAAAACAGTATATCAGGAAAAATTAAGAGTTCAGAACAAATGCAGATGAATAGGCCATGTATCAGCAAATTAAAGACAGCCAGGCATACCACTGAGCCAGAGCATGGACGTGGGACCAGCCGAGGGGGCTTGCAGCTCCAGTTTTTTTCCCAACAGCTGTGGCACACTGGGCAAGTGACTAAACTGCATGACAAATAGAGTACCTTGGAGCAGCTCTACAGGATATGGGCAGGCAGCCTGGTGCGAGGCGCATCTGGGGCTCAGCACACACAAAGCACCCATTCTCTAATGTTAGTCCTACAGATACGGTTAGTTCTAGTCTGGGATTAACCTAAAGAAACTTTAACACTGGCTGATGGCAAGCCAGAAATACACCTGGGTAGGCCCGGGTTAAAGCTGGAAAAGGATTCTAGCCATCGCTGGTCCAAATCCTATTCCATATCCTGAGAAAATGGAGTCAGCTGCTTCCTCACACCTGTTACAGATTTTTAAAATTACAGATACAAACTGGTTACTCGCAGCTTTCAAGAGCCTTCCATCTCAAGCTTAGTGGATGTCCCTCTAGTTTAGCAGAAGGTGGGATTTTAAAGCAGCTGGTGGCAGAGACCTAAATTCTATTTGACTCAAAAATGATATGATTTGTTTTACCTCCTTTGAGCACTAGATCCCCTGCGACAGGTTTCAGTCCATAGTCTTCTATCCTCTTGCTCACCATGTTATTCCACACATAACTTTGATAGCTATGGATATACATTAAGCGATTATTTCTTGGTATCTAGAAAAAGGGGAGAAAAAGGCAAGAAAAACATATTCTGAATATAAAATGTACTGCAGTCTCTAAGACATCTCACTTGCTTAGAGGTGACCTGAGGATCAGAAACTTGTTTTTATTTTTTTTGTATTTAGTATAGGGTCTACAGGGTCTCACTACATGGAATGGACTTGTAGCGATTCTCTTGTTTTCAGCCTCCCAAACACTGGGATTACAGGCACAAGCCACCACGCCAGTCTCAACTGCTGTCTCAGCGTGCCTTGGGGGCAGGGGAAAGGCTGGCACAGCAACCCTGGTATCAAACCCCGAACCCCCACCACTGCACTCTGCCTAAGCAGGCGCTTCAGTCTGCTGAGCTATCTGGCTGGTTCTAGAAACTTATTTTTTAATAGCCTATAGAAACATTCAAATATAGAACAAACACTGGAGATGGAAGACCTTGAGCTAAAGGGCATTGCTGTGCCAGCTGTTTACATTTTACATCCCAATGCATACATCCATGCAAATGAGGCAAATGCTGAGAAACTTACACCCTAAACAGACACAGACTTTATACTCAGGCAATTTGTAAATCAATTATAATAGAGTTAAAAGTGCTTTTTCCCCCATAACTATATATAATGTCTCAATGACAACTTATTTCTTACAGTGAGAATTCTGATTTGTACATCTGGGAAAAAGCAGTAAGACAGGCTTAAAGCATAAACTTCAACATATCCAGAAATATTATATAAATAGTGGCAGAGGTCATACTTGCCAAGATGGTACCACTCTTGGGTCACTATGATAACACCCTAACTAGCAGGCAACTATTTAGACTGTTGTGGTCCATTTTTTTTCTCAGGCAAGTTTATAGTTCTAAAGATAACGACCAAGAAATGACTATACAATATATTTTGAATTTCTGGAACACCCAATCTAATTTCCCACTGGAGATCATATTTTGCATATTAATGCCTCTTGTGCCCTCAATGTTGAAAAGCAGTGGCAGAGCTACTGATATAGCTGAGTGGCACAGCGCCTGCCTGGCAAGCGCAAGGTCCTGAGTTCCATTCCCAGTACCAACAAAACAAAACCAAAAACCACACCATAAGAAGCAGTGCCTGTGGGCCCCTGCCCATCCTCTCATCTCCATTTGGGTCTGTACAAAGATCACTAGGGTAAAACACGTCACCAAATGATACTTATTTACCTTCCGCTCTTTCAAAATCTAGTAAAATCTTCCAAGATAAAGTTTAAAAAGCATTAAACACCTCGGGCCATTGCCTGACTTCACAAATCGCACTCACTATGCCAAACGCAGAGACTATATTCTTCATTCCATATTTTGAAAGTCCTCGAAGCAGCTGCCCCTCCACACACCTTTTGACAGGTAGTTTTTTGAGGGCAGCAGCTGGGTCTTTGGTCTTCGCCCATTCTTCCCTGCATTTAACCAAGTACCCTTTTTCGGCTGGGGAAGAAGAAAAGCTGTCATTAAACAATTTGTCTAACAGATGTTCTTTCACAACAGTGTATTTCATAGGGAACACATTATCGAGGCTGCCTCCAAAGTTCTGCCCTCCTGAGAACAGCAGCAAGAGGAAGGATGGAGACTGCCAAGTTTAAAGAGCTGTGTATGGCTGTCCACACGCTCCGGCCGAGACCCCTCCTCCCCAGCTATTTACTTCTGTCTTTAGAGTTGATTCCAGAGCAGATGAAAGCCTGGCATTCCTTTCTTTTCCTTTTCCATTGTATACTCAGGTTCAACGGGTTACTTTTTTTAAACTTACATAGTTTTATCTTCTTTTCTGGCTTGCAGATGAATAATTTCCCTGAGCAAGTATAATTATTTTGACAATTAAAAAAAAAAAAGCTGGGGCTAATGAGATAGCTCAGCAGTCTAAAGTGCCAGCTTAAGCCGGGCATGGTGGTACACACCTATAATCCCAGCAGTTGGGAGGCTCAGGCAGGAGGATTGGTACAAGTTCGAGACCAGCCTGGGCTACAAAAGTGAGCTCAAGGCCAGCCTGAACTGCATAGTGAGACCCTGTCTCAGAAAGAAAGAAAGAAAGAAAGAAAGAAAGAGAGAGAGAGAGAGAGAGAGAGAGAAAGAGAAAGTGCCAGCTTAGGCAGGCACAGGGGACCGCGGTTCAAACCCCTACAACACATGCGGCACTATCCCTGCTCTCAGGGCAGGCTGAACTGATCAAAAAAAGGGCAAAAAGTCACAAAAACCCCCAGACACATTGCCATTAGTATGGCTCATAATCCTCCACCTCACTTCAAACATATTTATCCATTCTTGCCCCTTTTGAGGCAGTTTTGGAATCTTCTTTTATAAGTATTAGTTGGGCTGTGCTTGGCTCCCTTGATGTCCTGAATTAGTTCAGATGTTTACCTGCCATGGTCATTTCTATTTTGAGGACGCGTGGGAGCCATATGCTAATACTTTTATAAGGAACATTCTCTAAAGGATCAATCAGTGTCTTTTACAGTAATGTATTTTTTAAAAATCAAAACATTTACTGCATATTTCATTTTTTTTGGGGGGGGGTGGGGGGGAACAGGCTTACTATGCAGTTCAGGTTGACTGTGAACCATGCCCCAAACTCACACATTTTTATTGGAAAAAATCCCATGAACACCTAGCCATACACTGTTTCTTTTCTCTCTTGGGGCTTTTTTTTTTGTTGGTGTTGGGGATTGAACTCAACACTAACACTCTACCATTGAGGCAAATCCCAACCTCATTAGCTTTTTAAACATGAATTTTATTCTTACCTCCAGAACGGGGTTTTAGTATTAAATCCATGACTTCTGTCCAGGAATTTTGAAGAATAGCTCTAAGATTAAACAATATTTATTTTACTAACTTTTATATTAAGGTGAACCTTTGTCAAGTCAACACAAGGTACTAGCTTTATATCAAAATTAAATATTAGCAGAAAAATAAAGATACAGATTTCAGGGCCAGGGAGATAGCTTACCGGTCTAAACACCTGCATGGCAAGTGCTAGGACTCATGTTCAATCCCCTATACTGCATGCTGTGCCAGCCCCAACCTGGGCTCACTGAGGCGGCCACCAAGACCTGGCTGGCACGGTGGTACACACCTATAATCCCAGCACTGGGGAAGCTGAAACAGGAAGACCATTGCTAGTCTGAGCTGCATAGTGAGACCTTGTACCAAATATATTAAAAAAAAAATATTTCAAATGTAAATGTCAAAAAACTTAATTCTTAAAAAATGTTTTTAGCACAGGGTCTATAGAGTCTCACTACACAGACTGGACTCAAAGTGATCCTCCTGTTTTCAGCCACCCAAGTAGTAGGAGTATAGGTGTGTGCCACCATGTCCATCTCACTGCTGTCTCTGGAAGCCCTAAGGGAGGGGCCAGCACAACACGTTGAGATTGAACTCTGGTCTCTGTCTGCCTAAGCAGGCACTTTAATCCACTGAGCTATCAGGTGGTCCCAAAAAAACTTAGAAAAATTAAGAATAAAATTAAAGACACAATGACTATTTATAACAATACCTTTTAGTTTTTAAATGCTATAAAATTATTATACACAATATGAGCCAGTCACAAAAGAACAAATAGTCTGCAATTCCCATCATGTGAGTTCCTAGAGAAGCGGAACATGGAAAGGAAGATGGCTACTGCCAGAGCTGGTATGGAGAGGTGAACTGGGAACTCTCACTGAGGGCTGAGTTTCAGTTAGGTAAAATAAACGGATCTAGGGATGGATTGTGCTACCGGTTATACAGGAACCTGTGGATACAATCTGATGGAATCAAATACTTAACAGTTGCTAAATTAAATTATGTAAGTATTTGTACCACAGTAAGATCAGGTGGGAAAAAGGAAGATAAAATAAGAAAAATACAAAGCCTCTTAGTGTGGGTCCATAGGGCGGTGGGTGCCAAGCCTTTACAGCACTTTTAAGGAACAAACTACTAAGACATTTGCCGCAAGAGCTGCACCATACCTGCAATGTATGAGTTTCAGTTTCTCTACATCTTCGCCAACATCTATTATTTGTTTTACTTTAGCTATTCCAGCGGGCATGAGGTGGCCTCTCACTGAGGTGGACTTGCATGTCTGCAATGATCTCCTTTTTGTGTGCTTTCTGGCCATTTACCTATGCCCTGTCCCCAGTTTTAGAATGAGTGGTCTTTTTGTTGTAGAGTGCAAGAGATCTTTATATATCCTGCATTCAAGTTCTTTTTCTTCTTTTATTTATTTTTTTGTCACAATGGGGACTGAACCCATGGTCTTTGTACTTAACTAAGACCATGTATCTCCCAGCATGTCCCACACCTCTTCTCTTTCAGCAAGGGTCTAAGTCTCCAAATTGTCAAATCTGGACTTGAACTTGCGGCCCTCTTGCCTTCGCCTCCTAGAGTGGTGGGATTACAGAAGCACAGCACTATGTTCCTTTACGGACTTGTCCTTTCCCTCAGCAGGTCCTATTGTGACTGAGCTGACATCTTTGAAGGCAGAAAATATTATGTTCTAGGAATGTCTATTTTGTATTTTGAACTGACTGTGCACTGATCTTTCATCAAGTTATACAATTTTTGTTCCTAGAAAACTGTAGAATCATTTTAACCAGCTATTTATATCATTAGTTGCCCCCCTCCCAGTGGTATATGTGGGATGGAACTCAGGGCCTCACAAGTACCAGGCAAGTGACCTGCCACTAAGGTATACCCCCAGACATTTTAAAGTTTTACTTTGAGGGCTGGGGACATAGTTTGGCAGTCTAAGCGCCTGCCTGGCAAGCACAAGGACCTGAGTTCAATCCCTGTTACGGCATGCCGTGCCAGCCCCGGAACCCTAAGCAGGCCATGCCAGCTCCAAACCCAGGAATAGTAGTGCATGCCTATAATCCCAGCACTGGGGAGGTTGAGACAGGAGGATCACTATGAGTCTGAACTGTGGAGTGAGACCCTGTATCAAAAGAATAAAAATAAAATTTTTTTCAAAAACTTATTTTTCTACTATTATTAGTTACTATAGGCATCTTTTTGGCATTTTTTCTCCCTTCAGCTAATATACTTTATGTATGTATATGACGTATGTTTGTATTTAGAAATTAAGAGATGGTCTACATTGCCCAGTCTGTACTGTGTACATGGTTTTGTTTACTCATTCATTAATTGATGAGCTTGGGCTATTTCTACTTTTGAGACTTTTTTGAGTCTGACCCCAAACTCCCTGGCTCAAGCAATCCTGCACACTGCTTTGATTTTCACAAAATTACTTTCCATTTATTTGAGCACTTGCTATGTGCTAGGCATTGAAACAGATGCTGCAAAGCCCCAATCTCACTTTTCACCACCCTGTGAGGCTGATATTCCCTCTATTAATTTAAATAACAAATTTTATTGAGTACCTTAAGGCTAAGAACTCAACTCTAGTTCTCTTGTCTGCACTTTTATAATTCATAGCACCACATTTGAGAAGTAGAGAAAACACATGACAGAATTTATCATTTAGTATTTCTATGATCACAAAAGCAAATTCAAGTTTATATTGTTAGCTGCAAAAAAAACCCCTGAAAGTCAGTAAGACTTCATTTCCAGAACTCCAGCTGAGCAATAGTGCGCTTGGAGAGGCCTCCCTGGGCCTCATTTGCACCATGCTAAAATGAAGGCCTGGGACATAGGCAAGGACTGCATGCACCCTACAGTGACCACCACTCCTACTCACAGGCACAGTGACTCACAGACAGTTATGGGCTTTATGGTTCAAGGACTACTGCTTGGGATTTCCAACCTACATTGCCCTACAGGGACTTTCTATGATGTGCATGTGAATCAGAGTGCCTAAATTAAGTTCCACTTCGCTAATTTTATCTCCTGCCATTTCCTTGAAGTGTAGGAGGTGGAAAGATCAAAGTTTAATAAGTGGAAATCACTTGTCAGCAGAGACCATAGAGCACACTGTCTCCATCTAGCTACTCCAGGTCCGAGTTACTTACTTTCTGAGCCCTGACTTACCTGTTAAAAAATAAAAACAAAACCTTAGGTCATAAGTGGTGGGAGAAAATTATCCTCTAGGTCATATCCTTTTGGACTGTGATTTCTCCTCTCTAAATGCATTATCTTAAAATAGAACAAAACTTTAAAAAGAAGCTATGGATCAGTGGTTCATCTGCTATAAATAAGAAAGAATCTAGGAATACTTTATGAAATCGAATACTAACCTTCCAACTTGGTAGGTAGGGACCGCTGTTGTTCCGAATCTTTGCATTCCGTAGTAGTTAATAAATCCAATGTCCTTCAGAGAGTTCATAGCTTGTTGGACTTGGTCATCAGTTCCTGTTATATTTCTGCAGGCACCCAAATTATCCAGAGGGAAAAAATATTACAGCCAAACAGTTTTAGGGATGTGTATTCCAAAGAACTACCGGGTGGTGCTACGGTGTTGCTGCAGTCTCCTCTGAAGCTTTCTCTCCTAGGGGCTCTTTGTTAATTGCTGTAATATGATAAGCTTATTTCAGCTGCTTTTCAGTATATAATCCAGGGGCATTAAGTATATTCATAATGCAGTGCGAGCTTCACTGTTGGCAACTTCTCAAACTCTACACTCATGCTCCCTGCCCAGAGCAACCATCACTCCTCTTCCTGTGAATCTGCCTATTTTAGATAGCTCATTTAATCACAGCTGCTGTCTCCTAACAGGGTTTGAAGATGGTGCTCTTCTGGTGTCTCGCAGGGACTATCAGTTAGTGTACTACCACAGCATTTTGCCCTCCCAACTCTTTCGACCCTGCTCTACCTTCCTGCTAAGCTGCATCTGACTAGCAACTCCTATCAGCTGATCTGACCAGAGCCCTCAGGCTCTGCACTGCCACCTGTGATTCTTTACCTGAGAACTACGGTGAAGTGATTTCCTTGGAGCTCTCCCAATTTCAGAGGATTTTTCTGATAGCTGAAATTTCCTAGCTTAAAGTTCATCAAGCATTTATTCAGGTGTGCAAGTCTCTGTGCAGATATTCTTTAAAAAGATAGAGAGGGAAAGGATCATGAAATATTGTCAAAAACAGTTTAGGCCATCTTCTTGCAGAGACCATTACTACAGCACAGCAGTGCCCTCGCTGGAAGAGGCAGGCACCGTGGAAGGTGGGCACACTGCGCACTTCCTGCTCCTGGATGTTCTCCCATTGTGGTGGCTGCTTGGACCAGGATACGGTGGCTTGTGCACCACTGCACATCCTCAAATCCCTTTCAACATTGATGAATAACAGGATGAATGGTATCTGTGGAATGTTCTATTTTGGGGTGAGAGAAAGAGATGGTGGCAGAGAACAATCTCACATAATAAAAAGAATTATATTAAGCGCTAAGAAAAGGGTTAGTCCCAGGCTAACAGAAAAATATTGTGAACCTGTCTTGGTTACTTTTCTCTCACTGCTAAGAAAAATACCTGACACCGAAAATTAAGGAAGAAAAAGTTTGTGTCGGTTTGAGTCCATATCCACTGGCTCCAAGGCAGAGTGCAATAGTTCATGGAAGAAAACTGAAAAAACAGCAAAGAGCAGGAGGAGGAGCCACAGAGAGTCAGCCTCTTTCCCTCCCTCATACTGTGTGCAGGTGAACCACCTCAGCCTGGTGTAGCACTCACACTCATTATTCCAGCTCTGGACCACAAATCAATCAAAAACTCTAGAAGCCTGAACCAGGAGTGCAAGAGGCTTGGGGGAGGGAGGGGAGACCATCTGGACAAACTGTAACAGAACCCATTATAGAAAGTCTGGAAAATATAAAAATGTAGAGAGAAAATTCTTACGTTAATCTCTTCAAGAGAAATTGGTTAAATCTGGGCCAGTGAGAAAGTTCAGCAGATTAAGCGCCTGCTTAGGCAAGCGTAGCGACCAGGATTCCATCCCATCCCCTGCACCACGTGTAGCATTGGCCCCGACTCCAGGGTCCAGCGCCAAGAGCAGCTGTGCATGGCATGGATGTGCCTTCCTTGATCTCACTGGTCTTCTGTTTTCAGTACTAAGGGTTGGACCCAGATGCTCCTCCATCTTAGGCAAGTGACATAACGCTAGCTAAGCTACATCCCACCCTTTAAAATATATATTTTTTTCTTCTGAGACAGTCACACTACACTGCTCCGGCTGGTCTTGAACTTGTGATTTTCCTGCCTCAGCTCCTTACCTGTGATCACAGATGGGCATCACCGTGCCCAGCTGACTTGTCTCTCTTAATGGATGCTTAAACTGCACCCTAATCTTTTATATTTATAAACAGTTCTCTAGCAAATATTCCTATATGTATTTCTCACTTTTCCAGGTATATGTTTAGGATAGAGCCCCTAGGAGGGGTGTGTTATGGTTTGTGTATAGGTGCCCCCCCAAAGCCTCATGCAGTCACGGGGCAGTGTTATGGTTTATGTCTAGTTGTCTCCCCCAAAGCCTCATGCAATCATGGGGCGGGGACTTCTAGAGTTTGAGACTTGAGTCACAATCCACTGGGATTATGTGTTTTGTATGATGGGACTATGGGTCTGAGTACTGCTAGGATTGCTTGACTCTTGATCCACTGGGATCATGTGTTTTTGTACTGATGAGGTTATAGGTCTGAGTCCTTCTGGGATTATTGGTGGGGCCTAAGGTGGATAGGCTAAGGCAGAGAGCCTGAGTGTAATATAAAGAGAGACAGAGAGACAGACATTGGTTGTTGCTCTCTGTGCTCTGGTTGGTCTGTTGCCTCTGTCTTGATTGTTGCTGTTCTGCTGCCATGAACTGGATGCTCTGTGCTCTGTTCCACTCAGCCTTGGGCCAGCCAAATATGGACTGAAACCTCCAGCAACTGTGAGCTAAATAAACCTTTCCTTCCTTCATTTTGAGTGTAGGGTACTTGTCCCAGCAACTAAGACAGGCAGCTTCCGGAATTTGTGATTGATTATTGTGGGTGTGGGTGCTGCACCTCCCCTGGGGCAGGTGATTTGCATTTCAATGTAAGGAAGGAAGAGACTTTAGCTGCTTGAGCTGCTGCTACTCCTCCCAGCACTCTTGCTCTTGCCTGCTACCATAAAAGGGTGTTTTCTGCAGTGTGCCTCTCTGCCTTGGAGCCAGCTGAATATGGACTGAAACCTCCAGTAACTGTGAACTAAATAAACCTTTCCTTCCCTAATTTTGAGTGTCCGGTATTTGTCCCAGCAACAAGTGAAGGATAAGACAAGTGAATTCAGTTTAACCCTTCTATCTGTTCAGAGAGAATACATAGGCTTTTTTTTTTTTTTGTACTGGGATTCAAACTCAGGACCTTATGCTAGCCAGGTAGGCACTGTGTCACTGAGCTATATCTCTAGCCCTACGAGAATACATAGATTTATGACAAACCTTAACACCTTGAAGCTCACTGCCTCACTCCAGATCAACCTCCTCTTGTTAAGCTAGAAATGACCAAGAACCGCCCTAAGGTCTCCAACTGGAAGCCTGGCCCTCAGCCTGCCATGCTGGCAGGTGAGCAAGTCCTCAGGAGGGGCTGAGGCAGTGCCTGGGGTGAGCTGCGCTGGCTGAAGCTGGCTTAGGAGCTGTGTGCTTACTCCCTCTTTTTTTTTTTTTTTAAATGTTTGTTTATTTTTTATTACATATATATTTTTCTCTTCCCTTTTTTTTTTTTTTTTGGCAGTACCAGGGATTAAACTCAGGACTTTGCACTTGCCCGGCAGGTGCTTATGCTACTGAGCTATCTCCCTAGTCCTGCTTGCTCCCAACCTCTTGTGTGTGTTCCACCAGTCAGCTGTCGAAGATCTCAGAGCCATGTGATGCCAGTGCCATGCTCCTATATATGCTGAACCTTGAGCTGAATTCATCTCTTTTTCTTCTTAATACCCAGCCTCACACATTTTATAGTAATACAGATACAGGAAAGCACTCTTTATATCCACAGGATAGGTAGCATAAATTTTTTCCTTTTCTTTCTTTTTTTTTTTTTAGCTGTTTTGAGACAGTCTCACTATGTAGCTCAGGCTGGCCTCAAATTCATTACCTACCCCTGGCTAACCTGGGTAATCCTCCTGATCTAGCTTCCCACATGTTGGGACTATTGCTGTGTGCCACCACACCCAGTACAAATCCTTTTTTTTTTTTTTTTTTCCCCCTGAGACAGGGTGGCCTGGTGATCCTCCTGCCTTAGCCGCCCAACTGCTAAGATTACAGGTGTGCACTACCATACCTGGCAAATCCTTTTGTGCTTTGACAGTCTATTAAAATTCTGTATCTTAAACTTGGATACACTTGTATACTCCTAGTTACTTGACATTTTGTTATTATTCCTAGCTACATGAAGAGGAAGGAGGATTATAAACTTGAGGCTACCAACCTGTCTGAAAAGAAAGGCTTTGGATGCAGCACAGTGTTACAGCCCTAAATTCTATTCTCTCTACAAGGGGTTGGCTGGGGAAGAGAGTAAATACATATATTTATTTGGTCTTGGCATTTATTCAAATGCCTCTTATGAGTGGGCTTGAGCCTGTCTACACATGGGACTGACTTACTCATCCTGTTGCCTACAGTTCTGCTGGATTATTAATTTTTCTTTGTTGAGGTTAAGAGAAGAATATTTATGGGGGAAGGAAAGCTTCTCTCTGAGAGGGACAGAAGGGAGGGTTCGAGTGGGTTGTCCCCAGTGGAATATTAATTTTTTAAACAGTACTGGGAACTAAACCCAGGGACCCTCAGCTACACACAACCCAGGCTTTGGTTCATTTCATCTGAGATGGAGTCTTGCTAACTTGCTTAGCCTTTTTTAATTTAATTTAATTTTTTTGTGGTACCAGGGATTGAACTCAGGACCTTGCACTTGCCAGGCAAGTGCTTATTCTATTGTGCTATCACCCCAGGTCCTAAGTTGCTTAGCTTTGAACTTGCAGTCCTCCTGTCTCAGCCTCCTAAATAACTGGGATAATAGGCATGTGCCATTGTGCCCAGCCCTATTATATACATACAGGACAGCCACTTGTGTCACATTTTGTAGATACCATCTCCCATTTTATAAATTTATATTTTACTACTGTATTTAGAAACCTTTTCCAATTTGATGAAAAAATTCAAAATTAGAGAAAAGCAAACCATAAATACTGAACAGCTTTGTACCCCTGACCTGGATTTACCAAGACTTAAGGGTTTCCCAGACTTCCTCTGTGCTTCTCTTCGTATATTTATGACAGCCTCCACCTCCTACACAGAGGAGATGTGTATGAGTGACCACTGGAGTGCGCCCCAGACACAAGGCCCTTTACCCCACAGGACTGCAGCATCTCCTGGGACAAGCAGAGCTTTCTGTGCAACTGGCATCATTCAGTGCTGTCTCCTACACAGCCGCACTCAAACTCGCCCAGCACTGCAAAACCATCCAGGGGTTACATCCCACAGGCCCCAGAAATTAGAGGGTGGGTCTGGACAGAGTAAGGACCAGGAAAGGACTCCTCTTGGCCAGGAAATGCTGCTGTTGGAACTGACAGAATAATTCAAAGCAAAAGGAGTCTAACTCAGCATGAAACTGTCCTGGAAAAACTCTGGTCACTGCTTTTGGAGCGCTGGGGAAGTGCCTGACAACTCTGTTCTTTTCTTTGTGCTAAATCTGACTGAAATCAACCATTTTAAGCACTCTAGCATATGTACACAAGGGGCTGGCTCTTAGTACACTTACAGCGTTGTGCAACTATCACCACCATCTCAGTCCAAGACACTTGCATCACCTGAAAACGTCACCAACAGGCCAGTTCCTCTCAGGCTCTTCTTCCATCCTCTATGTGGCCACTGGCAATCACTAATCTACTGTCTGTAGTGTCCCATGTTGGACATTTCATATATGGACTCACATAGTGTGTGGCCTTTTATGCCTAACTTCCAGTGCAGTGTTTTCACTTTTTATGGCTGAATAATGCTATCTTTCTTGTGTACAACAGATATCATTTCTGAATCCCACCCTACCGCAAAACCCTAAACCCATGATTAGCTCTGGAAGGTGAGGGGTTCCTTGGGAAAATACAAGATAGAGCTGATAACCATCTCCACAGTACTATTCAGTTTTAATTCTGAGGATCAAGGGGCGGGGGAGATAGCGCAGTAGAATAAGCACTTGCCTGGCAAGCGCAGGGTCCTTAGTTCGATACCTGATGCCACACACACACACACACACACACACACACAAATCTGAGGATCCTAAACCAAGCAAGCTCTCTGGTTGGAAATTCAGGAATTTAAATGACTGGAGAACATGACAATATCACTTGGAAACATTGGGAGCCAACCTAACTGAAACACTGCACAAACACTTTATTAAGGAAGCCAGGGAAATACTGGCCCAGGCTCAGAAAGGAACAGGCAGGAAAAGAAACAAATCATTCTGAATAAGACTGTTCCTTCTTGAGACCCTGTTGAAGTTTCTAAGAACTGCCGCTTATCCCCAGACTGATCGACTCAGCAGTCAAGAAACCCCTTGCAGGGGTGAGTGGGTCTGTCCTGTTGCCCCTGTTCTCACGGGAAAGGCAGTTAAGCCTGGCTATGAAGACCCAATCAGCAAGCTGAGAGTGCAGCCTGTATCCGTGAGATAAGAGCTGTGTGCTTTCAACAGGCCAGCACTTGGGTGTCCAGCACAGCTTCTCAGAGTCAACAGGAAAATGAGAAAGCAGCAAGCGTTTGCGAGAGCAGAGCAGTCTCCTGACCACGTAGGACACCTGCTGGCTGGCCTCCAATGTTCACAGTTCACACCATAAAATGGGATAAGATCTTATTTTTTGACCTCAAGTTAGCAAAAGAAATGAAATCAATCAATCTCTCTCTCTCTCTCTCTCTCTCTCTCTCTCTCTCGCCACTTTTTTTTTTTTTTCCTTTCTGATAATGGTTGGGAAGGATTTTGAGGAGTGAGACTAAAGATAGTAACCTTGCCTTCCTGAAGGCAAGGCGGTCTGGTCACCAGAACCATTAGCACTTCATATTTCGTTCTGGCCTCACACATCCTAGGCAAGTGCTCTACTTCCAAGCTACATCTCCAATCTTTTATAAATTTATTTTAAGAAAAGGTCTTGCCAAAAATCTCCAGGTGGCCTCAAACTTGTGACCCTCCTGCCTCAGTTTACCAACTATCTGGGATTATAGGCATGGCCTACCATGTTCAGCCTTGTATTTTTATGAATGTAAAACTTAATTTTAAATTGAGGCAGAGGGCTGGTCAAATAGCTCTAGTGGATTAAAGTGCCTGCAAACAGGTGCAGGGGCTAGGGGTTCGATCCCCAGGCCTGCCATGCCAGCCTCACCCCCAGGGCACACTGAGATGGCAATTCAGACTGGGCATGGTGGCGTGTACCTGTAATTCCAGCTCTAGGGAGGTTGTAAACAGGCAACAGGCAGATCACTGTAAATTCAATCTAGTATTGAGACCCTGAACACCCTGTAGACCCTTCCCTAAAATTGAGGGGGAGGGGGGGTGGAGATTCCACCCAGCAACCAGGCCCAGCTTGTGAGTGACACTGCCCTGGGCCCACTGGAAATCCATTCAACCCAGCAATCAGGCCCAGAGCGCCCAGTGTGGAAAACTGCCACAGAACTCCCTGTAGAGAGACTAGAGAAAACACCCACACAGCTGATCCAGGAGCAGAACATCTTGTCAGAGTGGCACAGCAGGTTTGCCTCCAAGGGCTACAACAGAAAGAAGTGGAGCTCAGAAGCCAGACCCAAGCCACACCCACCTGGACAACTTTGAACTTGGTAGATATGGACCTGGTACTAAGGTAAGAACTCTCCCAAAGCTCTACACCAAAGGCCAGAAGACAGAGCTATGTGAAATGACAAAGAGAAGGAGCAAAATGTGCTCTCAGGCCCCAAGCCCACCCAGAACAAATACAGGAGACAACAGCATAGAAGAAATTGGAAATCACATACCCGAAATCTCTGAAATAATAGCGTCTACAGTAAAGAAACAAGTGCAGAAAGATAGAGGAAATCAGATGAGAAATAATTTCTGAAGTAAAAAAAGAAATAATATCTATAATAAAAGAAGTATGAAGTGCTTCAGAAGAAACTGATAAAAAAATAGAGAATAGAAAAATGATGGAATCCTTGAGTGAGCAATATAAGAAAGTAATGGAATGTATGAAGCAGATTCAAAGTGCTATAGAGGAACTTAAAACCTCAATCACAAGGGGCCAGAGAGATAGCTTCATGGCACAAGTGCCTGCCTGGTGAGTGCAAGGTCGTGAGTTCGAACCTCGGTTCCGCCAAAAAACAAAAACAAAAACACCTCAATCACAAGTTGGCAAAACCTGTTTCAATGGAAGTGAAAATAGACTTTCAGACCTTAAAGACACCAGTGTACCTAGTGAAGAGGTAAGAAAAGATCTCTTAATAACAACTAGGATGCAAGAAAAAATAATTAAACATCTGCAAGATGATGCAAAGATGAACAACCTAAAACTAATAGGCATCAATGAAAATGAAGGAATCTGTACAAATGATATAAAAAGAATATGGGCAGAAGTAATGGCAGAAAACTTCCCAAATATGGGGAAACAATTTGACATACAGGTAACTGAACTCCAAATAACATCAACCCAAGTAAAACCACATCCAGACATATAATAATCAAGATTCCAGAAATTCAGCACAGGAATGGTACACTAAAAGCAGCTAGAGAAAAGAAACAAATCACATTTAAAGGAAACCCATTAGAATAACGGCAGATTTCTTTTTACAAACCATCAAATCAAGAACAGCATGGAGCAAAGTACTTCAAGTCTTGCAAGAAAATAAAGTCCAGCCCAGACTGCTATACCCTGCAAAACTCTCTTTCAAGTTCAATGGAGAAGTGAAATACTTTCAGGACAAAGAATAAAGAATTTCATGATGACAAAGTCAACCGTACACAGTTTAGTAAAAGATATTCTAGAGAGGGATCAAAATGACTACAACTCCAAGAAGGAGAATGGAAGAACCCACCAAATAGGGCAAATAATTAAACCCAGGAGAAAACGAGCTATACAAAAAGCAGTCTTTCAACTATTCTTTTATATATAGCAGCAGAATACGTCCATCAGCATATTCTACAAATGGACTTCTCCTGAACCCTATGAGTCATGATTCTGTCTGGGTCTACAGGGTGGATATCAAGGAAACAGCAGTAACTCAGTCCCACAAATGACACCTGGCCACCAGTAAGTGTCATGGACACTGTTTGTGTCCACGACATACTAGAACTTTGTGTGATATGCTATCCCCAAAATGTTAGAAGTTCTGGTCATACATTTGCCATTCCAGTATTTATGTTATGTTTCATTCTTAGTAATTCTTCACTACCATGGAAACTTTTTCTTAGTTGCTATCTTTGTATATATTCACCTAGTCAAATACTATGCAAGTATTCTGAATTGATTATAGATTCATACATATGATACACAACAATTCTGGCCTCCAAATTAGACTCATGATTTGATTTGAATTTTGGAATATTGTTATGAAATATTTAATTTAATTAGTTAATATTTAATTTTCTGAATATTATTTAATTATACTTTTTTTTTTTTAATTTTATTTATTTATTTGTTTGCTTGTTGTGTTTGTTTGTTTATTTTATTTATTTTGTGGCTGGCTCAGCCTGCCCTGGTGGTGGGGGCTGGCACAGCATGTGGTGCCGGGGATCGAACCGCAGTCCCTGCAGTTGCCTGAGCTTTCCTAAGCAGACGCTTTAGACCACTGAACCATCTCGCCGGCCCCTAATTATACTTTTTGCTTTTTGATTCATACTGTATTTCTGACTTACAATCTACTTTTAAGACATGGTATGATATTTCCTCCTGGTATTAGAAACTTAAAAAATATATATATACACACACACACACACACAAGAGTGTTAGTATAGATATATAGGTACTCTGTCTTAGCTCACTGAGAAAAAAAGTTTGTACTAATATTATTTAGACAAGAAAAATTAATAAATTGAGGCATAAAATTTTATTTAGCTAGCTAGAAATCACAGAGATTGACTATACTATTTTAGATCTGAAAGAGAAGGCAATGGCTTCAATGATAAAGTCAAGGCCAGCCTGAACTACATAGCAAGATGCTGTCTTAAAATGACAATAGCATCAGAGATGGTGACAATGAGAGGGCAAGAACCTTTATTCCCATACCCAGAGTCTGGGAAAGCAAAGCCCTAGAACCATTCTCTTCTCCCCACTCTTTTGGATTTCTGGTAAGCCCCTGGTACACTCTGAGAGGTGCTCCTTCAAATCCACAGTCTCTATCAGTCAGCTTTGTTTCACTGTGACAAAATAGAGGCAGCTTACAGGAAGAGCAGTTTACTTCAGCTTACAGATCAAGAGGCTGCAGTCAGTGGTCTGTTCGCTCCACTGGCCCGAGGTAAGACAAAGGATCATGTCAGAGGGCAAGATGGAACAAAGCAACCCAACTGAGAGCAGCCAACAAGGAGAGGACAGGGCAAGAGCCAGAGAGAAAAGGGCTAGGGACCAGATACAGTCCCCAAGGTCATACCCCACTGTCCGTGCCTCCAGCTAAGATCCACCTCCTAGGAGCCCCACGCAGCTTGGAACCCTTCAAAGGGTTAACTCTCAGATGAGATTAGTATCCCCAATCTAGTCACCTCCAGGTAGCTCTGAAGGCAGTTAGGGGGACAGTCAAGATCAATAAGTTAGAGAGTTCTTAAAGGCTCTGCACTTAGGCAGATGGCTCCACATGTAAGTCACAGAAGGGAGTCAAGGAGGGACATAACACCCTCACCCGACTCTGCTCCCTCCACACACAACAGCATGCACACACATCACAGAAAAGGGATGAGGCTTGTACTAAGCTGCTAGGACTACATGCTACCGTCCCTAGCCGAGGAAAAGGACTGGAACAATCCACCAGAATGCAATATGGCACTCAGCCACTACATTATTCTAGTGAATTAGAAAGTAGCAGGAAAAGCCAGATTGTGGGGGACTATGGGATAAAGAGGAGCGATGCCACCTAAAATTACTTATGAAAAAACACTACACATATTTATTTTTTGTAGAGACCAAAACAGACAAGTTGATATTTAATTGCACTGTAACTAATATACAGTAACACATACATATCTAAAACATATAAGTTTGCTTTTGTTTTTCTGAGATGGGGGTTGCTATGTAACCCCGGCTAATATGGACCTCAAGATCCTCCTACCTTAGCCTCCCAAGCCAAATGCTAAGGTTATAGGTGTCCGTCACTGTGCTCTGCTTAAAATGTACACATTTTGACCTGTGTATAAGTTCATGAGAAAACGACCACATTCAAGATAAGGAACGCACCACTCCCATGCTCCCTTCTGCCCGTTACTTCTCCATCTCATTGCCCCTTACCTTGGGTACAGTGAAATGAAAATTCCGTCTATTCCACACAGCTACTGAATGCAGCCCATTGTCCTTCCTGTGACAACTGGGTTTAGACCCCTGTTCTCTCTCCACAGAATATGCCAACAGCTCTGGTGTCCAGTTTGCCTTCCTTGCTCTACCTATAATGTTTAATTCAGCCACTACATATGATGCCCTTGTTTAAAGTCAAATCCAGGATCCCCAACATGCCCGCCCCCCCCCCCCCCCCCCCCCCCCCCCCCCCCCCCCCCCCCCCCCCGCAACCTCCCAAGGACCTGAGCTGCCTCACTTCTTCTTTCTTGCTTCACACTCACAAAGTTCACCTACCTGCCAGGTACCAAACATGCTACAGTTCCAAACTCCTTCTGATGTCCTTTCATAAGCTGTTTTGCTTGCCTTGGAAGGAACCCGACCATGTCCGTAGGCACTTTTTACTGTCAGACTGAGCGAGGAGTAGGGAAAGAGAGCACGGGGGCAGCTAAATCTCCCATGCTGAGCCCACAACAACAAAGCACTCTCTAGCCCAGAATGGACAAGGCACACAAACTGGGAAGCCCTGATTTAATTAAATCGAAGCTCCCCTTTCTGGGGAAGCTTTGCTTGCCCTCTGTGTTCAATCACACACTTGCTGTCCAGACTTGCTCAACTTTATCTCTACCTCAGCATTTCTCTCTGCGCCCATTAAATCATAACTGCTTCAACAGCAAACACTGCTGGGCATAGTGGCACATCCCTGTAATAGCAGCACCCAGGAGGCTGAGGCAGGAGGATGACTGAGTTTCAGACCAGCCTGAGCTAAAAATTGAGCTCAAGGCCAGCCTGAAATGTATAGCAAGCCCTTTTTTCAAAAAGATTAAAAAGAGTTGGGGAGATAGCTCAGTAAGCACCTGCCTAGCAAGCACAAGGACCCTGAGTTCGATCCTAAGTTTGATGCCCAATACCACATGACCTGCACGTCTATAACCCCTGAACTGAGGAGGGTGAGACAGGAGGATCACTACAACTCTGAACTGCACAGCAAGACCCAGTATCAAATAATTAAATAAATTTTAAAAAGATTTTTTAAAAAAGCAAATACTACCTTTCTCATCTTTTGTTCATGGGTGAACAAAAGAGAAGGAAGCACTATGCACTTGGCTTTGTCATAAAAATCCATTAAGAAGGGCTGGGGAAATAGCTCAGTGGAATAAGTCCTTGCCTGGCAAGCGCAAGGGCCTGAGTTCAATCCCCAGCTCCGCAAAAAAAAAAAAAAAAAAAGAACAACACAAAATATACGTTTGATATTAAAACATCAGACAATACAGAAAAGCAAACAAAAACCAACAGAATAATTTCTGTGTTGTGAGACAGAGTCTTGCTGTGTAGTTCAAACTGATCCTGAATTACACAGCCCAGGCTGGCCTCGACTCACAGTGATCAATGGTCTTCCTGCTTGAGCCTCCTGAGTTCTAGGATTACAGGCATGGGCCACCACAATTTGAGAGGAAATGATACTTTAAAAAGCCAGAAGCAGGCAGGCATGCTGGTAGGCCCCTGTAATCTAAATATTCAGGAGGCTGAGACAGGAAGCTCACAAATGCAAGGCCATTTCAGCACTTGGGGCTGAGGCATGAAAACTGTCATGAGTTTCAGGTTAGCACAGGCTACACAAGGAGAGACCCTGTCTCAAAAAAACAAACCAACCCCCCCGCCCCCCAAAAAAACAATAAAAAAGCACAAAGTCAGCATACATTACACAGTAAGTTAAAGGTCAGCCAGGGATAGCTTATGTCAAAACACAAACAAAATGCAGATACCTAAACACAAATATATAAATGGCAGAGGCACTATCTAAAGGTAAAAGAGGGCCAGCGAGATGGCTCAGTGGTCTAAAGCGCCTGCTTAGGCAAGTTTAGGCAACAGCAGGGACCACGGTTCGATCCCTGGCTCCACATGCTGTGCCAGCCCCATCCCCAGGGCAGACTGAGCTGGCCATAACATAAATAAATAAATAAAGTTAAGGGGGTGGGAGGAAATATACATATATATATATATATATATATATATATATATATATATGTAAAAGAGATTCACTTTAAAAAGTAAACTCAAGAACTTAAAAAGACAAGTGTTAGGACTTACAACACAAATCCTTTCTTTCTTTCTTTTTTTTTTTTTTTGCAGAACCAGGGCTCAAACTCACGACTTTGCACTTGGCAGGCAGGCACTTGTGCCACAGAGCTATCTCCCCAGCCCCAGAAATCCTTTCTTCTTTCTCTAGTACTAGAGCTTGCAGTAGGCCCTGTGCATGCTGCTTAAGCCCTCTCCATGTGACACCCCCTCCTCAGCACGCATCTTGATATTCGCTTTACTTACTTGAGAACAGCAATCTCTTGAACAGTTATAGCTCTTTTATCTTTGGTTCCCATGTAAGAGAATATGTTTGGCTTGACTCTGTTAAGAGAAACAAAAAGATGGGATGTCATAAACCTTAAGGGAATCACATTTCTCATAATTTAACTTTTGAAACAAATACACTTAATACTGCAACAGAAGAACAGAAATTTTTACTAATATACAAATTAGAAAATTAAAGATACTAAAATCTGTAACATATGTATTGTGGTATGTTATCCTGTTTCTGTCTTTTGTTTCTGCAATTTGTTTTTACTCTTCAAAACAAAATTAAATTAAAAAAAAATCAGACACTTGAACAACTGCCTTCTTAGCTGTGCTTGACTTAAAACACTTGTAGCTATGAGTTACTGATACTATTCAAGGCTGGGACTATTCAGAAACATAAATGATGCACTGATACATGTTCGTGGACTACAAAAAAGAAATTTGTAGTCTAAATTCATTAGACTACATAAAAGAAATTTTAAATCATCATTCTAGAAAATACAGTACTTTAAAAATTTTCTATCTTCAGGGCCAGGGACAGGTTGTAGCTCAGTGACATAAGCTCCTGCCTAGCAAGGGTAAGGTCCTGAGTTCAATCCCTGGTCAAAGAAAAAAAAAGTACCTTCAATTTTTAAAGTTAGGATAACAATATAAATTTTCCTTAAATATACAGTACTATTCTATATTAAAAAGCCCAATACTAAAACCGAGAACAGTTTTGTAATGAAGAACTGGCAGGTACAAGTTTTTCTAGGAAGCTTGTAAATAAGAGGAACAAGAACGTCTCCAGCTTCTTCCTGAGTGCTGTAAGTTAATTGTGTATCCTCAAATTCATACATTGAAGCCCTGACCCCAAGGACCTCAGGACGTGGTCATTTTTTGAAACAGGGCCTTTGAAGAAGTGATCAAGCTAAAATGTGGCTAAGCGAGTGTCCATAATCCAGCCTGACCAGCATCCTTTTAAGAGAAGAAAATTTGGGCCAGCGAGATAGCTCAGTGGACTAAGTGCGTGCTTAGACAAGAGCAGGGACCAGGGTTCGATCCCCAGTACTTGCATACCATACCAATCCTGCCCTCAGGCAAGCGCTTGAGAGACCAAGTCCAGGTGTGGCAGCACACGCCTGTAATCTCAGTGATGGGGAGGCTGAAAAATAGGGGAACACTATAAGTCCTATCTGTAGTGAGACCTTGTATTAGATATATTTAAAAAGAGAGAGAAAAATCTGGAGACACAAATATGAGGGATACTGAGAGATGACCACGCAAAGACCAAGAGTCAAGGGTAAAGGCCTTCAGAAAGGCAGCTGCTAACACCTTGGTCTTGAGCCACGCAGCCCCTAGAATGTAAGGAAATTAATTTTTGTGGGTCCAGTCATTGGAATCGGTAGCATTCTGTTATGGCTGTCCTAGCAAGTAAACATACTACTGCCAAGTTTAAGCTGAGTTAAATTTCTACAGTGCAGATTTGCTGTGGTGCCAGCAGCCATCACTATTCAAAAAGCAAAACTAAGGAAGTGCCAACACCTGACATGACCTTGTGGCACACTGGCTTCCTCTGAACCTGCAGACTTAGGTTCTCCACTGAGTTTGTCACCAGGACTGGAGACTGTCCTAGCTGTACAGATAGCTTCTGTAGCCACATCAAAGTTCAGCTTTCAGGGGAAAACGTCATTTTTACTTAATCTGACTGGACTGGTTACTCTCAACTCCATGTGAATTCTTTACTTCCAGTCTTTTCATTTTGAACTACTGGCATGGGGAAAAAATTAATTCATCTATTGTCTAAGAAAACATCACTGGGATCCATGCTGCTGTTCCTTTTTTTTATTGGCACGGACAGAGCAAAACACATTTCAGTTGTTTTAATGTTTATATAGGAGTAAGAACAAAATACTAACCTTAAATATTTAGACAGTACATTAATAGCATCCATGGTGTCTTTGTTTTCCTTATACAGAACAAAGTGGCAGTAACTTCCCCTAGATTTCGGCCAAGAATGTTTCCTTGGATCTTAAAAACAAAAGTTAAATGCTATATGTATCTTAATACAAGTTATTTTATATGGTAAAAGTTTTTTTTTTTCTTCTGAAACCCAATGGAGCCAATTTTTGGCTATAGAAACTCTGAGTTGATGAGCTGGATCTGGCCTAACAGGAAATACTGGTTAAATGGTTATGGCTTAGGGACCACAGGTATTAAAAGTCCCTGTGACTAGACACTTAACACTGACCATATTTCAAATCAAAAGCTGACATGCAGGTACTGTGAAAAAATGCTTTGGTCCAACCAGTAATCTTCACATAGCAAAGAGCCAAGAAGGCCCATATACCTGACAGGGCTGACTGCTTCAGAATGAGTGCAGCTTCCATTGACCCACCCACCCTACCTTAGGGTCACAGGCAGGCATTCACACAGACAGTGGTGAGGCCTGAGGAGCCCTGAGGAGGGGCCTCAGCCACACAATTAGATTTCCCAAAGGCCATTTCTATCATAAGGTTTATGGTCTAGAAATAACTACCTGTCAGAGAGAGCAGGCAGGATTGAAGAATTAATTGTCATTCCTGAGGAAAACGAAACCTTAAAAATAAGCCATGTTCAGTGTGGCATGGTGGTAATTCCAGCACTCTGGGAGGCTGAGGCAGGAGGACTGCAAATTCAAAACCAGTCTGGGCAACTTAGTGACTTAGCAAGATCTCAAAACTTACTAAAGTAAGCCATTTTCAGTGTTAATGTCTGAGCTAGTATTACTTTAATTGTCTAATCTGGAGACTAATACAAGTACTGCACAACATGGGAAAACATGACTTTTAAACTGTTCTTTTCATTAAGTATTTCAATACTACGACCTAGAAATATATACTTAAACAATGTGAGATTTAAACTGCTCAAAGAGTTCTGAAAATTTAATACTTGGGGAAAAGTCCATAGCTACAGCTAAATTTCCCAGGTACTGCACAGTATTCCCAAGTCTTGTATCACTGAGAGCTGCAGTCAATATGTGAAGAACATATATAGTTTATTTGGCTTCTATAACATCACAGAAGAAAAACTATTAAATAATATATTGCACAATTAATTGACACAATCCTTTTATTTTTAAAATGGCACTTTGTCCCCCAAATAGTTTTTTCACATGAACTCATACACCCTTTATCTTCATAGGTGTATCATGTTTCTGGTACTGAAGTTAACTATGTTGGCCAGGGATATAGCTCAGTGGCGTGGCACATGCCTGGTAAGTGCGAGGTCCTGAGTTCAATCACTATATTAAAATTTAAAAAAAAAAAAAAAAAAGGTAACTATGTATCTGGCTTTGCAAGGCAGAAACACTGCTGGAGAAGGTGTGTGATTTCAGTATAAAGAACCATCAACTGACATAAAAAAATCAGTAAACCATTTCTGAAAAGTGCCATGGTATATATGCCTGGAAAATCAAATTTAATAAATAGTGAGTCTCTTTTGTCCTGTATAGAAACATATTACAAGTATCTCTTTAGCTCTTGATGTGAATTACTCAGAATTTCCTCAGAAAATGGCAAGTAGAGTGTCACTCTCAGTATTCCTCCCAGCTCACTCAGTGAAGCAAAGCTGTCTACACACAGCTCTTGTGATAAAATCACCGGCATTTCACTCCGTCTAGACCAAACACCAACTGCTCTTACCTGCTGCAGTTCTGACCTCTGTCCAAATGCACAGCATAAAGAGCACAAGAGAGCAATTTTAATTTATAATAATAGTAAAGTGCTTTAGAGGTGAACATGCAAATGGTAGCATGGTAAGTTCGTACTGAGGTTTTCTACAGCACCTGGTGGTTAGTTATGCAGTGGTTAACAGCCATTCAGACAGCAACAGTGGGATGTTGTGGAGGCAAATGATGAACAAGCAGAAAGCTCACCTACACCAGCCTCCCTGGCTCCATTCTCTGAGTGGGCATGTCAGTTCTTGCTCAGAGCTGCGCCCCGTACCCAAGGGAAGCAGCAGAAGGTTCACGACTGGCTACCAAACTCCTCCCCACCTAGAGATTTGTCTGTTAAATACACTATGTAAAGACATGTCTATGATGCTAGCAGAGATTACCTGCAGTGGTGAGGGTACAGGTAAATAGGGTTCTACCTTCTGCTTTGATGTTTTGTGAGTTTCCCCACACTGAAGCATAAAGGTATTTTAGGGGCTGGAGAAATAGTTCAGTGGTTTAGTCTAAGTGCCTGCCTGGCAAGTGCATGGACCTGGGCTCAACGCCTGGTATTTAACACATGCCGTGCTGGCCCCATTCTATGCTGGCCACTGAAGCCAGGTATGGTGGAGCACACCTGTAATCCCAGCACTGGGAAGACTACCACAGGAGGATCACTATGAGTCTAAGCTGTGGAGTAAGACCCTATACCAAACAAATAAGTAAATAAATAAAAGATTTTAAAAACAATGTTTAAAATGTGAAAAACACTGAATGATTATTAGACAAGATAGTTCCTTAACTCCTCTTACAGATTAAATGAAATTTAAGAGATGATTTAAGAGCCTTAATCCACTGAGTGCCTGACCCTCTTTTATCATGATTTGGACAAATTCTGTGTGTAAGAGACATTTTTTAGATAGCAAAAGAAAAACAACACATAGCATTAGATATTAAAAAATTATTTTGATTTTGTTGACTATGACAGTGGTTTGCAGTTTAGTACTTCTCTCTCTCTCTCTCTCTCTCTCTCTCTCTCTCACACACACACACACACACACACAGGAATATTTGTAAGTAAATGATATGAGAATTTGCTTTAAAATGCTCAAGAGAGAGCCAGAGGGATAGCTCAGTGTTCTAAGCGCCTACCTGGCAAGCACAGGGACTTGGGTATGATCCCTGGCACCACATGCCACTGAAACTGGGCACGGTGGCACATGCCTATAATCTCAGCACCGGGAAGGTTGAAACAGGAGGATCACTACGAGTCTGACCTGTGCAGTGAGACCCTGTACTAAATACATAAAATTAAAAAATAAAATAAAATGTTCAAGAGAAGTGGGAGGAATAAATGAAACAAAAACAGAATGTTGATAATGAAGATGACTGAAGGATACACAGATCCCACATATAAATGAGGTCCATTTGTGTGCATGTCTAAAAATGTCTATAATGAAATGTTAAAAAAACTCCAAAAAACTATGGGTACATTTATCCTTAACTACTGGCCCTTCCGTATATTCACAATTAAGATGCAACAGTAAGAAATAAATGAAACCAAAAGACTGAAAATTTCATGCTATTATACCTTAATAGAAACCATGACAACCAAGTACGAGCTCTGGGTCAAAAGCATGATGATCTCTTCGGAAACCAATAAACGCAAGTATTCTTTTTCTAAGGGCACTCAATATACAAAATAGTAAAGCATTTGTACTAACTGGATAATAAAAATCAATGAATCTGAATATATTTTGGGCAATCTGTTTAACGTGATAAAATTCTGCTAAGAATTTTAAGCAAGTATAAATACCATTTAAATGAATTTAAAACAATTTTGAAACATTTTTGAGATTCTGATCATGATACAAATGCTAAGCATTTTCAGCCTGGGTAATAAGCTTCCTACTTCCAGAAGGTTGCTTCTACTTCCTCAGGGTCTGACATGGCATCCTAGTCTAAGAGAAAAAGAAATCATCTTCAGGAAGATATGCTACAGGAAGAGCGAGGTCGGTATTGAGGGGTGACAGGATGGGGTAGCATTCACCACACTTCTCACTCAAGGTCTTTCTCACCAGCACACTGGCATTCCAACCTTTCAGTTTCCTCAGGGTACTACCCCACCCACTATTCTTATTTTGTTGTTGTTCCCTTCTTTTTCTTTAAGTCTTACCTGAAAAACCCAACTGTACATACTGCGTTCCACCTCAACCTGCTGTGTAGAACATTGTCAACCTCAGCACTTCACTCAAACTGCTTTGGCAAACAAACATACAAAACAAAAAAACCCAGTGATTTCCATGACGTTACACTGGCGGACTGGACCCATCCTGCAGGAACCCAGCGTTCCTGCCGCTGATCACTCAGATTTCTGGGGCTCCCTACTCTTCTGGATTCTAGGGCACTAGTCACTCCCCTAAAACTTCTTTGTACCAGCCAGACTCTTCATGAGTCTAGGTGTAGGGATCCTTTCTGGGGTTATTCCTTTTAAAAAGTATAAACCAGTATCTGTCACAGAACCTTATTATTATTAGAATTTTTTTTAAAGAATTAAAGTCTTTAAAAACAAGTTCTCAGCCTGGTGTGATGCATACCTGTAATTGCAAGACTCAGGAGGCTGAGGCTGGAGGACTGCCATGAGTTTGAGGCCAGCCTAGACTACAAAGTAAGTTTAAGGCCTGGCTTAATTATATAGCAAGGCCCTACTTCAGAGAAAAAAAGACAGAAAAAGGGAGAGAGGGAGAGAAAGAGAGGGAAAGAGACGGAGAGAAGGAAAGAGGGAGAGAAGGGGACAGAGACAGAAAAAAGGAAGAAAAAAAAGCAAAAGTTCTCAAAAGTATTTGGAATATATACTATTTTATTTACTTTCACTTTATGTATTCGGCACAGGGTCTCATGATAGAGCTCAGACTTATAGTGATCCTTCTGTTCTCAGCCTCCCCAGTTCTGGGACTGCAGGCATCAGTGAGTCCTGGGCGGGGCCAGCACAGCATGCGGACCAGGGGATCAAACACTGGTCCCTGAGTTGGCCAAAGCAGGCACTCAGCCTGCTGAGCTATCTTTCTGGCCCTTGGAATATATACTATTTAAAAGTGTAAATTAATTTATCTGCTTATATAACATAGAAATCACGCAGTATTTTCTGAAAACTACCACTTAACTGTTTCGGTAGATAAGGCAGTGTATCCCATCAGCCTGGCCAAACACAAAAAAGTACCTCAATCTAAGTAGTTATTTATCTGGGCATCATAATTTACAAGCTACCACACCTATGTTTTAGGATATATAAATATATAAATATATAAATATATAAATATATAAATATATCCCCAAGTACCGGGGATCAAACTCAGGACCCTGCGCTTGCCAGGCAAGTAGGATACAGTTCTACTGGACAAAAATTTGGGTTAAGAATTTTGCAAAGGGGTTAGGGACATAGCTAGATGGCACAGTGCCTACCTGGCAAGCTCAAGGTCCCAAGTTCAATTCACAGTACAAAAAAAAAAAAAGAATTTCACAAATCTATCATTAAAAGTCAAACAATGCCAGGTGTAATGGCACATGCCTATAATCCCAGCACTTGGGAGGCTGAGACAGGAGGATCGCTACAAGTTTGAGCCTGGGCTACAAAGTAAGCTCAAAGCCAGCAGGAAAGCCATAGCAAGACCTCGACCTTGACCTCATCTCAAAAAGACCCAAACAAACAAACAAAATACCTATTGCATTGCTGGTGGGAATGCAAACTAGTGCAACTATTATGGAAATCAGTATGGAGATTTCTCAAAGAATTGAAATTAAAAGTTCCATGAGACCCACTTAGTCCTTTGCTAGGTACCTTCTTGTATACCAATGTTTACAGCAGTACAATTCATAGTAGCTAAATATTACAAGCAGCCTATATGCCTATATGCCTATATGCCCATCACCTGATGAATGCAAAATGTATATGTGTGTGTGTGTGTGCATACATATATATATATATATATATATATACACACACATACATATATATATATAACAGAGTATTATTATGCTCTAGGTAGGACAGATTTGAGGCAATCATAGGACAATGGATGCACCTAGAAAATATAATACTGAGTAAAA